>BLKR01002758.1:0-179390 GCA_011170035.1 Teleogryllus occipitalis
CAGCCACATTCAGAGGGCGCCAGGCCGAGGAGCGGCGGCGGCGCGAGCACGACGAGATGTTCCGGCAGGTGCGCGCCGCCACGCTTCCACTCCACGCTCCCTCCGCCACACTCCTTGCCCCTCCCCCACAACACGCTCCCAGCCACATTTAGAGGGCGCCAGGCCGAGGAGCGGCGACGCCGCGAGCACGACGAGATGTTCCGGCAGGTGCGCGCCGCCACGCTCCCACTCCACGCTCCCTCCGCCACACTCGTTGCCCCTCCCCCTCCATCACACTCCCAGCCACATTCAGGGCGCCAGGCCGAGGGAGCGGCGACGGCGCGAGCACGCGACGAGATGTTCCGGCAGTTGCGCGCCGCCGCGCTCCACCACGCTCCCTCCGCCACACTCCTTGCCCCTCCCCCACACCACGCTCCCAGCCACATTCAGAGGGCGCCAGGCCGAGGAGCGGCGACGCCGCGAGCACGACGAGATGTTCCGGCAGGTGCGCGCCGCCACGCTCCCACTCCACGCTCCCTCCGCCACACTCCTTGCCCCTCCCCCACACCACGCTCCCAGCCACATTCAGAGGGCGCCAGGCCGAGGAGCGGCGACGCCGCGAGCACGACGAGATGTTCCGGCAGGTGCGCGCCGCCACGCTCCCACACCACGCTCCCTCCGCCACACTCCTTGCCCCTCCCCCACAGCACGCTCCCAGCCACATTCAGAGGGCGCCAGGCCGAGGAGCGGCAACGCCGCGAGCACGACGAGATGTTCCGGCAGGTGCGCGCCGCCACGCTCCCACTCCACGCTCCCTCCGCCACACTCCTTGCCCCTCCCCCACACCACGCTCCCAGCCACATTCAGAGGGCGCCAGGCCGAGGAGCGGCGACGCCGCGAGCACGACGATGTTCCGGCAGGTGCGCGCTGCCACGCTCCCACACCACGCCCTCCACCACACTCGTTGCCCCTCCCCACAGCACGCTCCCAGCCACACCAGAGGGCGCCAGGCCGAGGAGCGGCGACGCCGCGAGCACGACGAGATGTTCCGGCAGGTGCGCGCCGCCACGCTCCCACACCACGCTCCCTCCGCCACACTCCTTGCCCCTCCCCCACACCACGCTCCCGGCCACATTCAGAGGGCGCCAGGCCGAGGAGCGGCGACGCCGCGAGCACGACGAGATGTTCCGGCAGGTGCGCGCCGCCACGCTCCCACACCACGCTCCCTCCGCCACACTCCTTGCCCCTCCCCCACACCACGCTCCCAGCCACATTCAGAGGGCGCCAGGCCGAGGAGCGGCGACGCCGCGAGCACGACGAGATGTTCCGGCAGGTGCGCGCCGCCACGCTCCCACACCACGCTCCCTCCGCCACACTCCTTGCCCCTCCCCCACACCACGCTCCCAGCCACATTCAGAGGGCGCCAGGCCGAGGAGCGGCGACGCCGCGAGCACGACGAGATGTTCCGGCAGGTGCGCGCCGCCACGCTCCCACACCACGCTCCCTCCGCCACACTCCTTGCCCCTCCCCCACACCACGCTCCCGGCCACATTCAGAGGGCGCCAGGCCGAGGAGCGGCGACGCCGCGAGCACGACCAGATGTTCCGGCAGGTGCGCGCCGCCACCCTTCCACTCCACGCTCCCTTCGCCACACTACTTTCCCCTCCCCCACACCACGCTCCCGGCCACATTCAGAGGACGCCAGGCCGAGGAGCGGCGACGCCGCTAGCACGACAAGATGTTCCGGCAGGTGCGCGCCGCCACGCTCCACTCCACGCTCCCTCCGCCACACTCCTTGCCCCTCCCCCACACCACGCTCCCAGCCCCATTCAGAGGGCGCCAGGCCGAGGAGCGGCGACGCCGCGAGCACGACGAGATGTTTCGGCAGGTGCGCGCCACCACGCTCCCATTCCACGCTCCCTCCGCCACACTCGTTGCCCCTCCCCAACACCACGCTCCCAGCCACATTCACAGGGCGCCAGGTCGAGGAGCGGCGAAGATGTTCCCGCAGGTGTGCCTCGCCCATGGTCCTCGTCACACTAATATACTTCTTCCACATCCCGCTTCCTCTACCACTCTTTCTGAAACTATGTCTCGTCACACTATCAAACCCCTCTCCCAGACCATATTCTGTACCCAACACGCCCAAACACCGCTCCCCGCTCCACTCACAGTTCGCTCCCCCAGCGACATTCCCAGGTCACAAACAAGTCGATTCGGTAATAAAACGGTCAGCGTACCGGACTGTTGTACCAGAGTTTTTTTAAGGGCGAAAAAATCCTTCGTACGCTTTCCGTCGGAGGGGAAGTCGGCTGTCCCATGTAGTAGATTTACAGCATGTAAAAGATCCTCAAGCCTAAAGAATCCTCTGAGGAAAATTGAGATCCTCTTGTTTCGTCACCCTAGATAATACATCCTTTCTCCATTAGGTGGTGAAATGAGCGTAGCGAAATTTGTGTGGTTAGACCGAAGAGCGGTCCTGATGACCCGAGTCTCGCCACGTAAAATAAAGCACTAACTAACGTTTTCTGCCACATTGATAAACCCTTCTCCAAGTCACACACTCCCCTCGCCATAGTCCCAGGTCCCGGCTCCTGCCAACGATAAAAAAAAGCCCTCCTACACACTGCTCTCCTAGCCACACTCAGACCTCACCCCAAGTTCCCCCAGCTGCCACACAAAGGACCTCATACTCGTAGTCCCAGACCTCGTCCCTGGCCTGTGGTGAGATTCTCATCCGATTTCTCCCCTAATGTGTTTGGCGCAGGTGGTGAAGGTGCACCAGGAGGCGGTGGACGTGTTCCTGGAGGACGTGATCCTGCAGACCCTGCAGCGCACGGCGGACGCGGAGGCGCGGCGCTACGTGCGCTTCGTGGTGCGGCGCATCGACGAGGCGGCCGAGCAGGCGCACCGCAGGTACCGCGCCCTCTCCGCCCCCGGCGGGAGCCCCTGCCTTTAATTTGTTGCGTCTGCCATTTTGACGCAACGCGTCTCCATCAGCGCTTTGCGCTGGGGAGTAATCCTCCATTACATTGCGCGCTTGTGTCCTCCATTAACTTTTTGTCATGTCATGTCGCAGCAAGTTTTCAAGAGGATCGCCAGGTAGGTACCTCCGCGTACGCGCCTCCTGCTACGCGCTCCTGCGTCACTACCCAACGCCCAGAATTGGGAAAGAATAAGGATAGGGGCAGGGTTTAGGATACTTCACAAGGGTTGGACTAGCCTTTGTGAAGCAGCCAAACTCGTTTTGTTGGAACGAATTTCACATGAGATTCGACGGGAATCGAACCCGAACCTCAGTGGTGAAAGGCTAGCGACTTCGCTATGTGCCACGAGCGAGATGAGGCCGCTCCATAATGCCTTGACGTAACCGTAGACGTAAGTTAGTAAACTTTCACAAGCTCCATGCTTTTACGTTAAGTTTACGTCAGAATTCTACCGAACACCAATCAGAGAGCAGCGTGGAAGGTCGATTTCAGATTGCGTTGAAGTAGTTTTTGGTTATGTCATTTTGTTGTTGTAATGTAGAAAACTAGTTTGCGAACAGTTTTGGTGGGGGTAGTGAATTCAAAGTGAGAATTTCGGCAGTTTTTATTGGGATTTTAACTTGACATAGCTAATAAATAATTATCTTCGACGAATTACTCGTGCATTTGGTATAAGAGAATCCTTGTTTATTCGATGAAGGAAATGCGAGCACTGCTACAACAGCTACTCGTTCTAGCTTACGTTCGGCTTTGTGAATGCTTGCTTTTACGTGTAAATTTTACGGCTAAGTTTACAGCATTACGATACGATTAAGTTTGCATTGTGAATGAGGCCTTACGCGGCGGCTTGCGGTGGTTCTCCTACTGGTTTCTTCCCCCAGCTGAGCACCACCCAAGCCGGGACGGGCTCTAAGCTCTCGACTAGACTCCTGATACATGGGGCAATGAAGTGTATGTAAATGTGTGTGTTTGTGCGAGGAGGGGACAAGGTGGAACTGCAGGTGCTAGGAAATGGTATTCCCTTACTGTTAGTATCTCTAGTCCGGTTGTTTTTTGTTTGTTTTTTTTTCGCTTTTACCCCACCTTCTTCACAGCCATCATCAATTGGCTCCTAAAATACTTTTTTTTTCATGTTTTTCCAATTTTCTCAAATACTTATAAGAACATATATTTAGAATTAAATTAAAAATTTAAACATATAAAATTAGATATTAGAAAGAAATTTAATATTATATTAAGAATAAGGGTAAAATATGGACTTACATGTTAATTTGTGTTGACAAATTTGCAGCCTTTTTTTCGAAAATGTCGTTTGAGCGTTTCTGAAAATGCTCATTTTCAACAAAAACTTTTCAATTTAAGTAATTTTTCTCACAAATGCTGTAAATGATTATGTATAATAAATGCTTATAATGTAAATATTAACGACGTATGGGATATTTTAAAAAAGTGCATTTGTGAATTTTTTGAAAAAAAAATTAAAAAAATCCGTTTATGTCATCTTGTAGAGTGAATTTAGCACTATCTCTACAAAAAAAATTAAAGGAAAACTTTGGTGCTGTTTCCGAGTAAATTGCGTTTGAGCATTTTTGAAAATCGAGGTAATGAAATATCAACGACGTGGGAGACACATTCTATTATATATTTATTATTGTTATTATTATTACTGTACTTTTCTCAGTAAGTATTGAGAACCATTCATCTATTCATACGACTTAGGCTCTAGCAGATGCAACTGGTAATGACAGATCTGAGGAAAGCCGGAGAAGAAATTCATCTTTATCCGTCCTTCAATTTAAAAATTTTCGCACAATATGGCAAGTATTTAGGATTAAAGCTTTTTGGATGGTTATGCAGATTCCTTTTGATAATCCTATTTTTGTAAGACCTGAAGCAAATCAGTCCGTCACCACTCCTGTGGGTGAGATGATTATTGGCACTATTTCAACTTTACTCAGTTGCCAAACATGTTAGATTTCTGCTGCCAAATTCTAGTATTTTGAAATCTTCTCCGATTCTGTCTTATTGAGATTTCTTGTCAGTGGACAGCCTACATCTATGATTGTTGTATACTTTTGTATTTTATTGATAACTACTACGTCCGGGCGATTATAATCCACAGATTTATCAGTGACAATAGGCCTATCCCAGTAGAGTACCATTTCACTATTTTCTATAACCGGTGAAGGTGAATATTTGTTAAATGGTGGAGGGTTCTCAATTAGTCTATAATTTGATGTCAATTGTCTATGGATTATTTTGGCTACTTGATTGTGCCTCCCTAGATATGCAGTGTTGGCAAGAACTGGGCAACCTGCAATCACATGGTCGATAGTCTCATTTGGTTGATTACACATTCTACAGACATGTTTTATACTGCTCTTCAGTATGTGGTTATCATAATTGCGTGTTTTTATTACCCCATCTTGAATTGCTATTATAAATCCTTCAGTTTCAGGAAATAAATATCCCATTTTCAACCACAGGAGAGAAGAGACTTTATCAACTGAAGGGTTATTTAAGAGATTAGGATATTTTCCATGAAGGGTCTTGTTCTACCAATCTGTCTGCATGTTACATATCTGGGAAACAATTTCAGTGTTGGTTTCAGTCTTCTAGAGATTTAGAGCTGAATAGTTTGCATCTACAAGCAAGCAGCAAGCAGCAAATTTTTCTTCAAACAAATTTTTATAGAAGAAAAAAAGTTATATACATTTTTCTAATTATATTTTTATTGCATGCATAGCAATTCATAGTCATTTGTGAAAAAAATACACAAAAAACATTACTTTTTAGTTAGTATTTGATATTAAATCTCCTTCTCAGCTTTCATTAGCGGTTACTTTGAATTGGCTTTTTCCAGATTTCATTACCGATTACTCCCATAAAAAGATCGGAAGAAGATTCGAAATACTTTGAATGACATTTATTTTGGATCCCCGACTACGTTGGGGCCTGGAGTAGATTTCTCCAGCTGCATAACTCTGCACTCCTGGGTGGTGAACCTGTATTAGTCAGGTTTTGATCGAGAAACCACCGAAAACTGCCGATCGCCTGCCAGTAGCATTCTCCTTTGAATCCGACCTTGCTGTGTAGCTAGTGGCGAAAATATAAAATATCGTCCTCATATTAGATTACGTGTCCATGAGTAAATACTAGTTTAATACAATTAGTATTGGAATATTTTGTACAGTAATACGTACAATTCTTTATATAGAAATATTGAAATCCTTGCTTTAAGGTATTGAAAGTATGTAAGTGTAGGCCTATCAGAGTTTAACAAAGTTTCAGTTATACTTAATACAAAAAATAGTTTAAATTGTGGTGAATTTGATGCGCATAATACAATAATACTTTCTTAATCATCATAATAATATAATCATAATATAATAATATAATAATAATAATTTCTATTTACTTAAATCATCAGTACAACGTCATATTGCAGTTATAGATTCATACCAGTTTGCCCTCCCAAGACATTTTCAGTGTCAGTTTCAGGCAAGAAATCTCAAGGAAGTCGGCAAAGAAATTACAGTTTTGTTACCTACTCTGATACGTTCTTGGGGTTAACACATTTACATAATGCAACTTAAAAGAACGTGCAATGTTCTTAATTATCTATCAAGCTCGTAGTTCAATGCACCAAGTAACCAGTAATAAAACTAGCTTTATTTTAATCTAAATTATGCCACATTATTTCATTTCAAGCTATTCTGTTCCGTATTTTAGTTATTGCATGTCGATAATAAATTTATGTGCGCATTTGTACCAGTTCTATTCCGATTAAACTTGGAGAATTGAGCTTCCAAACTGTCTCGTAGCGGCGTTTAGGTTGAAAAATAGTGTTATGCAACACTATTAAAAGCACAAATCTTGAAGTGACGAATTGTGACAGTCCTTTCCCAGCATTTTATTCTTCCTCAACACGTTCGTCTTCATAATCCTTCACCAAAAAGGCACATGAACAACTCCTTTACTCAATTAGAATAATTGACCACTCAACAACAAATGAAACTAAACTCTCACGATATTTACAATTTAAAGTGTAGAAAATGGAGTCTTCTACATCTTTCTCTGGGGAATTCCATGACTATTCTCATATACCTTTATAGATCTCATTATACAATGTAATTTTAAATTCTGACCATATGAATGATGTAGAATAAAATTGTGTGTGTCAAGTACCTCGTGAACCGATTTCCGCTTACTATAAATAAATTGTAGAATCATCAAATTATGGTTATAATGGATGTCCCTAATAGAATTTAATAGGATATAGTTGAAAAACAAGGTTTTCCTCTACAGATCTAGGCGAGAGAAAAGGGTTTCCTATCCAGAAAACGACGATTTTCCGAACAGAGTTTGTACTCAAATGGACATTACTCGGGATTTTTCAAATTCAAATACTTTGATCACGCACAAAATGACTCAAATAAATAAACACCGTTTGAAGGAGCTCATTAAAATTTAAAAGGGATTCGGAAAATATAAATACACATTATTTACGTATAACCCTCCAAAATATGAGCCGATCATATTCTTATTTAATTGGGAACTATTACACATATAAAATAAATAACTTGATACTATGTGGCTAGACCAAAGGCCTAATCCATTACAATACCTACATCCCACCGCGTTGCAACATTTCGAATTCTGGTATTCAGCCGCAATTGTCCCTCCATCGCATCAAAGCCTAGGAAAAGGTGCGGCTGAGGGGAAAAACCCTAAGGGGGGAACCTTCCGTCAGAAGACAAGTACAGCCTGGTCTACCAAACTTTTTCTGAGCTTTTATTTATTTCCTGACGGCGACTTCACGCATTATCTTTCCAGTCATTCGCCTCCTCAGCACCTGAAATGAAACAGGAGAAGGTCTGCATTATCGCCTCTGTGCTTACTTCTCGGACACCCACTCCCATTTGCCCCCTAATATGCTGATTTAAGTATCTGACGGTTCACTTATTTTTTTCATTTATTTACGAATTACTTAATGACTTATTTACTTATCAGTTCACTAACTTAACTTGAATTATTAAATTATTTATTATTTACTTATTAACTTATCTATTTACGCTCTAGACTAGGATCCGCTTCTACTAGCCAGTGCTGTTTTCCCACTCCCTACTGTTATCACCTTATCTTACCTTACTTTATTTACATAATATGTTGTAGTTGAGCGTTACCTTTCTATGTTGGTAGTAGTAGTAGTTCCCCATTCCCATCCATTTTCCTCTCCATCCTTCAGAAGCACAGCAATTTCGAAGCCCACTTAAGAGCCTATCATATTCAAGGAACACACCAGTAAATTGGTTAAAGAACAAATCGAAGAAACTAGCTCCAGTGGTGTGTAGATCACCACACTGGCTTCCTAAACTAAAGTTCATGGGTTGAAACCCTCCTGTGCAGGGGTGGGGGATTCGCAAAGGACGGATGTTGCAACCATGCCACGGTCGCGACATGGAAAAGAACTTTGAAATTGAATTTCTTATTTCTTTGAGGTTGCTTCACCTGTCTCCGCGTATTTTCGCTCCCCCCCCCCATTTCGGCCGTCCACAATCCATTTAGCTGCATTACTCTACTTTTCTCAATGGGTGGTTCTCCCATTTTGCGCCGAAGGGGATTTCACTGGAGCACCTCTGCACAGGGCGCGCGCGAGGTACCAGTTCATTCTCTATTCTTGGGTTTTCTTAACGTGGCGTCTCAAGGCCACGCTCGAAAGAGGAAGAGGGAAGGCGTACTCCAATGGGAGCTGCAACGTCACTGCAACTCCGATTTTTGCGGCTCCCTATTGGAGTCTGCCTTCCCTCTCCCTTCTTTGCGCGTGACCTTCAGACGCCACGTTAAAAAATCCGAGTATAGTTCATAAGTCACGGCCGACAGTCTTTTGACATACATCGACCGGTTTGGGGAGCACGGCGTGTTCTCTCGGGCAGGAAGAAGGGGGAGTCAATTGCACGTCCAAACGGCGAGTTGTCCAAAGAAATAAGATAAGAATTCTTAGGTATTTATTAAATGATACAAATATTTAATGGAAATTTACGTTTAAACATAAAACACATGAAAATGAATAACTCTTCATATACTGTTCACAATATAAAGCGGCTTAGGTGGGTCAGGGCATCAACGGATGTCCCTACAGTGCCTCAGATTATATTAGTGCCTAAATTTAATATAAATATTTACAGAAAATTTAATGTACATGTGTACAGTAAATTTAATGTACATGTGTACAGTAAATGTAATGTACACGTACAGTAAATTCAATGCACATATGTGCATTAAATTTAATTGTACACGCACGCTAAATTTAATGTACACCTGCATTAAAGTTACTGTACGTGTGCATAAAATTTAATGTGCGTTCACGATAATTACTCTCGTGTACTTTTACACTGAAAGTAATGCAGAAATTTCTGACAGTGAATGCGTAAAAACTACGTAGTTATCTTTGACAAAATATTCTTATGCATCCAGCACAGGAACTCCTAATACGACCTGTATCCGTGGACATTTGTCTGTGACAGGCATAGCCAGTCACACAGCTCCTAGCATCGGGGAATTTCGGAGAAATTTTAAAATATTTAATATTTTAATTATATTAGAATGGTTGAATATATTCCTGTTGATCCCGTTTTAATACTGTAGAAAGATGGTTCTTTTTAAATTTATTGGACCAAATAGGATCAATCCACGATGATACCAGGAATTAAATGTATATGAATTATACGTCTTAATTCCTGGTATCATCGTGGATTGATCCTATTTGGTCCAATAAATTTAAAAAGAACCATCTCTCTACAATATTTTAATTATAATTAACCTTCAAACAACAAGGCTCCTCTCAGTGACAATTTTGGCAAGGCTGTGTCGTATATGGTACCTACTTTATATCTTCGGTATTTATATGGATTAATGGTTTTTAATTATCAGATATATGCCCCTTCACATTTAGAAGGCTATAAAATTATATCAATAAATAAAAAAATCCACAAAAGTATTTGCATAAATAAAATTTATTTGCAGGAAAAGTACAAAGGATCTTGTGCCACGTAGATTTTCATGAAATGTCAGAAAACAAATTTTCATGGCCTTTTTGATGGACTAGGATCTGTGGATTGTTGAACTTTTTCTTCAGCATGGTTGTAATTTTGCTTCGAAGGATTTTTGGAAGGGATTTGTTCATAATTATCTTCTCTAAGTGTGATTTTGTGAAAGAGAATACTAGGTCTATCACACCAAAAAATACCTCATTGGTCAACGTTTGGTTTTACGAGTAATAGTTTTTGAGCGACACAATTTATCAAAAACATCTTCTCCGTCTTTGGTTACATTGTAAAAGAAAATTATCTCTGATTTTTCCGTCTAGGGATCAATGTAACCTATAGAGTGTATGTATGATAATAAAATCACGTTTTTCATGCGATTTGGTGTGTATAAAATCAACATTCTGTCAGGTTCATACACAAATGACAATCCAACAGGACGTTTTGCATTCAAAAGTTGTTGAGGAATTTTAGTTTTATTCTTTCTCATTGTCCCCACGAAGGTCAGTTTACTTTTTGGACAGTTCTTCGGCTGATTCGCGAGAGTTGTACCAATTATCTGGCGTCACGTTTCTATTGGTACCGTTAGAAAACCCGAATTCATTTTGGATAGCCTGCAAAATTCGTAACATAAACAACAAGGCTGTGTCACATTTGACACACACTAACTTAGACTTAACACTACTGATCATTGAGTGAAAGGAGAGCGACACAACTTCTACAGAGTGTAGTTGAATAATGGCTAGGAGAGTAATTAAGGGGTAGAGCCACAACCGACGCGAAATGACGTGCAGCGTGCAAAGAACTGCGGTAGATGCCATATATGACACAGACATATCGTTTAAAGGTTACAAATACATATATTTAGTTTTCTACAGCTAACATTGCACTTTTTTATTACTTGAGGTTTTGTGCATTAATTATTTATAATAAAGTATTAAAAATAGTAAAGTGCGTTCCCCCAGCGCAAGAAATCCAGGTCCCACCGGATTGGAAATAACTCTGCTGTCTTCTGCGTTTATTTATGAATAGACTACAGTCTTGTGCTATCGCAGCGCTTACTTCCCGTCACAGCAGGATAGGCGTGCCCTAGCGTGCCCTATAGACCGCTAACGTGCTCTGAGAACATGTGTTTTTTGACAGCTCTGCAATAGGCCTTTCTCTGGCATTCACTTTACTATGTTTTCGGAGGTTTGCACTTAAATCGGTTCTTTCACCTTTTGAAAGTTCAGAGAGTACAGTACAGTACAGTACAGTACAGTACATTGGCGCTCCCTCATTGCGCCAATGTACTGTAACCTTGGTGGTAGATTACTACGGCCAAACATCATGTTTACCTGGAGCGTAGAATGAGAAAGACGGAAGGAGTGTGTTCAAGGTGATACACGGTGGTTGGGGAAATCCCATCAAATGAGAAAACACAAGCAAATATCTTGAACTGCCATCTACACGCGTCCCTTTCAAGCACGCTAAGAAAAGTCGTCTGTACGAACGCGTCATGGGCCGTGGGCGATAGGATGCGTTCAAATGTGAGCAGATAGACCAGCTGGTTCACAATGTAATCTCACAACATGGACTGGTGGAAGACCTGTCAAGAGAGAAAGCCGGTTGAGGTAGCTCATAGCATTCACTGATGTCACTGCAGTGCCTCTGACCGGGAGATCCCAGGGTTCCACTCCCGACGGTGGCAGTATTTTCGACACTACCTATACAGCAGGGGTAGCCACAACGAGGCTCGTGAGCCGCATACGGCTCTTGAGTCAGTCTTGTGCAGCACTTCACAACGAGCTGAAAGTAAAATTAATTAATAGGCAGTCAGTAGCAGCGATGTCTGGCTTAACTTACGTTATTGTGTTCAATGATCTTACGATCCACGAAATTCCGCCAGAGAACGCTGTAGGTCAGTGGTAAGAGATGGGAAATGAAGATAGTCCCTGGGCCTTCTGTTAGATAGCGCCTTGAGCGCGAGTGTATGAGTGAGTCAGTGTCAGCTCTGATCGCAGCGCTTCGTCTGCAATGTAAAGTGAACGGGAAATAGTAGCGAGTGCCTATGTTTTTTGTGAGCAGTTGTTGAGTATTGTTTGAGTACATTTGCGGCCTGATGTCGGAACAGTTACGATGCTGTCTAAAAAGAGTAAATATGAAGAGAAGCATCGAGCTTTTAGTACAAACTTGGAGGAAGAAATTCTTTTTGTAGAAAGAAACGGTAAGACAATGTGTCTTTTGTGTCATGGACCGCGCGCGATCTTTCCTTCCCATTTCTTGTCCTATCCTACTCTTTACACACACTTACATGCACTACATTACCACACATGCCGGGAGAACCGGTCTGGAGCTTAGAGCTTGTCCTGTTTGTGACGGTGCCCCGCTAGTGGGAGATACCTGGTTAGGAAAACCCACTAGCAGCAAGCGAAGGCCTACGCCACATCCAGACAAAACATGCACTACACTTACGAGACAAATGACCTCCGTGTATGGACTCGGAATCACTAGTAATCAATGATTCAATGGAGGGAGAAACTAAACTGAATAACATTTCCCTCTCATCTCATGGCAAGAGAACGCATGCGATGTCCAAAAGTTGTTTGTTTCATCTGAAGCAGAGTGGTGTGGTGGTGGCGTTGCAGGAAGGACACGCTGGAGCGCGAGGAGCTGGTGGCCGACCTGCTGCACAGCTTCCTGCTGCCGGAGGTGGAGAAGCGCCGGCTGCGCGAGCGCCACCTGGCCAAGCAGCGCGGGCTGCTGCGCGCCGCGCACGACGAGGTGTTCGGCCGCCTGCTGCGCCCGCGCCGCAGCCCCGCCGAGCCCCCGCCGCTGCCCGCGCCCCCGCTGCTCGAATTCTTCCCAGGTGCGCCCGCGAAGCGCCTCGCTTCGAACGAGCGGCGCAGTGGCGCTTCTCTGGCAGAGGAGGCCCCTTCACACGGGCCACGCGGCAGCGCTTCCGCGTGGCGCGTCTACTCGCGAAGCGTCGGCTCAGACGAAGGAATTCACACGAGAGGCGCAGTGGCGCTTCTCTGGCAGATAGGGCCCCTTCACACGGGCCACACGGCAGCGCTTCCGCGTGGCGCGTCTACTCGCGAAGCGTCGGCTCAGACGAAGGAATTCACACGAGAGGCGCAGTGGCGCTTCTATGGCAGATAGCGCCCCTTCACACGGAGCCCCGCGGCAGCGCTTCCGCGTGTCGCGTCTGCTCGTAAAGCGGTGGCTCAGACGGAGGGATTCACACGAGCGGCGCAGTGGCGCTTCTCTGGCAGATAGGGCCCCTTCACACGTAGCCACTCCGCAACGCTTCTGTGTGGCGCGTCTGCTCGCGAAGCGTCTCTGTTCAAACGGACGGATTCGCACGAGCGGCGCAGTGTACAGCGCCATTTTTCTAACCGTGCGTCTGGCACATATCAGCTGTTGACAGTTTCATTCAATCGGGAGCATATATATCACTACGTGACGTCACTATGGTGACATTCAAGCTTCCTTTTGGATGAAACCGTCATCAGTTGATATCATATGACATATATGTCACTACAGTGACGTCACAGTGCTCACACGAGACGCGCCAATGAACCGGCCTTTGTCCGCCGCCTGACCCCACACCGGTGTGAGTCACGAACCCTTCCTTTCTCGCGGTCGCCGGTGGCTGAGTGTGAAGGCCTGTGGCGCTTCTCGGTGGCGCCGCCGAGTGGCTCCGTGTGAAGGCCCAGCCCGCGAGTGCAGGCGCTGCAGGGAGCGACTGGTGTTTGCAGAGGCGACGGCGCAGGTGCGGGAGCCGCTGACGGAGCAGCTGTCGGTGCTGGAGCGCGAGGCCGGGCCGCCGCCGGACCCCGCCTGCTGGCAGGAGCCCTACGACGACGCCGACGACGACTACTCGCGCGCCTACTCGCGGCCGCACCCGCCCTCCGCCGCCGCCTTCGACGGCGAGGAGGAGGAGGGGGAGGAGGAAGGGGAGGAGGAAGGGGAGGAAGGGGAGCAGGTGGAGGAGGAGGAGCGCGCGGAGAGCCCCGTCCACGAGATCCTGCGACAGATTGTGGACGACGCCACGGAGGGGGCGGAGGAGCCCCGCCGCTCCACCAAGAAGCGAGTCACCATCAGCGAGATCTTCGGCGCCCAGGAGAGAGACGAGGAGCACGACGACGAGCACGACGAGCACGAAGAGCACGACGAGGACGAGGAGCACGACGAGCACGAAGAGCACGACGAGGAGGAGGGGGAGGCGCTGGAGGGCGAGGAGGAAGAGGAGGAGGAGGTGGTGCTGGGGGAAGTACACGGAGACGACGAGGAGCAGTGAGGCGCGCCATTCGCTTTTGCAGCTTCCCTGGTACTGTTGTTTCTCTATTTCATTATGTTTATTTGACACGAATTCATTTGTTGACATTTACTAGCTATACTCCATGGTTTTTCAATTTGAAAGTCGTCATTTATGTCTTGTCACCCTCACTGTTCTCCAGTAATCGTGTTTTAGAGAAGGGCATTTTGAAATGCTGTTCGCTGCAATATTTATTACAGATTTTCAAACACTTAAATATGTATTGTAGTTCAAAAAACAAGAAAATAAAGCTGGAATACAGCAGAAACACTTTTAATTAATATCTTTCTCAATGAACACTAATGTTTCAACACTTCAAACACCTTTCTGTTCACATTGATTTCAGAATTTTTTAATGTAATCTAATAAAATTATGTTTATTGAACTTTGACTTACATAAAAATTAATGTATATATTTTGTTAGTCACGAGCGCTAAATACTCTCGCATGACAATTTAGTGCACTTTAGAAAAAGCAAGTAGATTAAATTCTAGATTTTCTCAATTCCTTTCAATTATTCATATGTAATATTAGTGATAATAAATGATTCTCCGAAATGAACAGAACAGACGAAGAATGCGAAAAATACAGACGGAAAAAGTGTTCATTAAGGGTCGGTTATAAGAGTAAACCTTCCTGTAATAGCAATTAACAAAATGATCGGTGAAGGATATCTCCTCTTAAAATACATGTCTTATTTGACAACATGAATAATCGGAAGTACAAAATCTTAGATTAACGATGAAAATCTTCAAGAAGCTCTAAATTGAATAAACAACTGAGGAAACATGTCTGGTTTTCTTTCATGAGATGAAAAATCAGAATTTTCAATTTTATTTTTAAACCCAAAGACCTCACTGGCAGAAGCATATACTTTATGGCAGAAGTACCTCTTGAAATCGGTGAACACCGCCTTAGAAGAATACCCTGCCCGTCTGCCCGCCTGTCTTGTCTGCCCGTCTCTCTGTCTGTCTTGTCTGCCCGTCTGTCTGCCTGTCTGCCCGTCTGTCTGTCTGCCCGTCTGTCTGTCTGTCTGCCCGTCTGTCTGTCTGTCTGCCCGTCTGTCTGTCTGTCCGTCTGTCTGCCCGTCTGTCTGTCTGTCTGCCCGTCTGTCTGTCTGTCTGCCCGTCTGTCTGTCTGTCTGTCTGTCTGTCTGTCTGTCTGCCCGTCTGTCTGTCTGTCTGCCCGTCTGTCTGTCTGTCTGTCTGTCTGCCCGTCTGCCCGTCTGTCTGTCTGCCCGTCTGTCTGTCTGCCCGTCTGTCTGTCTGCCCGTCTGTCTGTCTGTCTGCCCGTCTGTCTGTCTGTCTGCCCGTCTGTCTGTCTGTCTGCCCGTCTGTCTGTCTGTCTGCCCGTCTCTGTGTGCCTGCCCGTCTCTGTGTGCCTGCCCGTCTCTGTGTGCCCGCCCGTCTCTGTGTGCCTGCCCGTCTGTGTGTGCCTGCCCGTCTGTGTGTGCCTGCCCGTCTCCCTCTGCCTGCCCGTCTGTGTCTGCCTGCCCGTCTGTGTCTGTCTGCCCGTCTCTGTCCCTCTGCCCGTCTCTGTCCCCGAAAATAAGCTCTTAAGACGATTTTAAACATATTTTTTATAATAAACTACTAAGATATTCTGAATGGCTGAGACGCCATAAGCACTCAAAAGTTGGTTTAAATATCTGCTTTCTAGGCAAAAATGTGCTTTGCAGAAAAATAGAAACCCTCCAGAAATATGTAAATTGTTTATTATTTACAAAAGAAATGAATATTGTTGTTCAGAATGAAAAATTAACTGAGAAATAAAAAAGAAGTCGAACTTGTAAATTAGATGATAGTGAATGTTAGATAAGTATTTCCTTGAGTAATTTTAATTTTTGCTACTCGTATATAATGGATATTGTAACGCACCAAACACGTGCTAGCAAGGAGAGCGCTGCGGAACCTTGGTTGATGGACTGTTAAATTTAAAATTACTCAAAAAATACTTATCTAACAGACGACAATATATAAAGCACTGTGTTGAAAAAGCAAAATACGTGTAGTTTCATTTGAAAATCACAATTACATCAATATCTCTTAAAATACAAGTGATGAAATCGAAACGAATGCATGAATAAATTAGCCCCTTTCCCTCATGCACTTTCGTGAATACTGCATCACAATAACTTCAACCGTTGAAAAATTACACGAGGTGTGGATCCTCCTTTCATCAAAATTACAGAAGGAATTATTTTGAGGGGACGTGAAGACATCCTTTTTGTGCGTTTCACATCGAAGGGCCTGTGCATTTTTGTAGAAAAGATAATAGTTCATTTATTTCAGAAAATGGCCAATATTTATTCATTATATGATATATTTACAAGTTCATGATTGCCGAAACATAATTTTGTAACGTCACATAGTTTCCCTATCTGAACAGTATAATTTTTCTTCAAATTCCATTTCGCTTACGGCTTCTTATAGGGCCAATAAGCATATTGTATATTACTAGTACCTTATCAAAAATATTATTGCTAACCTGTTTTAATAACGTAGAATATTAAAATTATTTCTACTTCTAATTTATATATTATGTACATCACTTTATTCGATTTTCTTCATATTATACTCTGTATTTTGTGATTATAAAATTTATAATCACAAAATGTTTTATCTCTTACACTAAATAAGTCTACTCTTATCTCCTTTGAGATAGCATTGCTTTGTTTTCAATTATATCACCCCGACTACCCATACATAGAACTGAGCTGGACCTCAGTCAGTCGCAGACCTGCCCTGAGAAAGACCACGACAAGATGGTCGAAACGTCGGCACGACAGCCTTCGACATGGCCACTGCCAAAAGCACTCGTTACGATTTATTTTACGTGCTTTGACTCGTGAAATTTGCTAAATCTTTTGTATTCTGCCCTGAGATTAGTTTCAGCAGTTCTCCATGCAACACTCTTTAGTGCTTTCTTCTAGTGTTGCCTAAAATGCAAGTGGTTTAGTGTATAACGCACAGTTTTTTCAGAAGAAGGGTGATGCTACTAACACGACAGGCGTGTATGTACAACAGGCGTGTCAAACCGCGCTCGCACGAGCTTCTTGCCCTTTGGGAGCCCAGCGATCCTGCTACTTCCCCTCACTCCGCTCGCATTTCCCCTCCAAATCCGGGTTTAAAAGAGGTTACAAAAAGGGATTTACACGCGCAACTTGAAGCGGCGCGAGGCGAAACATATAACGAAATATGTTTTCCAGATTTGGTCAATCAAATAACAGAGATTTCAATTCTGATTTTATTGTTTACTATGTATATTGTTTTAAACTTTGCAATATATAAACATTTTTACCAAGGGACAGGAATATGTTTAAATGGTGAATTCTTTTCTTATTTTCGTTTCGTGTTGTTTTATTAAATCATTTAATTATTTGGTGTTTATAGAAATATTGTTAAATAAATTCATGTCTCAATAATTCTCGCTTACAGACGGACAGCTCCATTAAGACAAGAATCCTTTTCTGTTCAACATCCTAACCTGATTGTAGGAAGTTAATACAATTATTGCACTCTTAAGCAATAACGAGTACAAAATGTAGTTATTTTTAATACAAAATATTTAATTTTACTCTCAATTGACTATTTGAAGTCTGACTGATATATTATTTCACTTTAATGTAGCATTTGTAGCTTGAGAAGATGAAATGGGAATTCATATAATGAAATATGGCATTTTACATGCCAACTGACTTCTCCAGAAGACTTGTCGGGAATCAAGTATCCAGTGATGTATCGCCATTCGGAGCATTTATACAACTCTTCCTTTTAAATCTCGCGCCAATTGCTCTGGAGCCAATGCCCGCGAACTCTACTTATCTTGACATGCCTGGAGTACAGAGCATGTTTTTGAATTTAATATCCTAGCACTGAGGTCATGTCTGTATGCCAGTGTGTTTCTATTGAGCGAATAGTGATCTCCGGTCTCAACCCAGCCACAGCCACTACGCAACCACATCGCGTAGGTGTCATGGTTCATGACGTCGTAAAGCAATTAACATTACCACAATTGCGGGGATGGCAAAAATGAATTGATCTGTTGTTTTGCTACCTGTGTCATGAATATTCTTTGGACAGCTACAAGAGTACAGTAAATGCCCTTACTCCATTTGCATAAATCATAAACAGGCGCTGGAATACGTAATGATCATACAGAGTAAAGAGGGGAATAAAAATTTGCAGTACATTTCTATCAACTACATTTTGTGTGAAGCGTCTATCGTGTTAACTTAGGTTAGATAAATTTGTCAATGTTTTGCTAAAAAAGTAACCCCTGTTTCTGGTATTTTATTAAATGAAGTATTGCCTGAAATCGAAACCTTATGAGAACAGATTTTCAGCATTGGCTGCCATTAAACATGAATTGTGAGCGTCTTTCTTCTTTAAATGAAGAATTACGAACATGTTAAGTCTGCAATTCCTTATCATTTTATAGTTATTGCTGGTGCATTTTTAATTAGTTTGTAAAACAAGTTTAGGTAGTCTCATCTTTGAAAAACATTACACTTACCTTGTTTTCTATGTTGGTTCGAGTACTTTCTTATTAAATAATTTTGGCGGTGCACCCTGTGAGAGCCTCTGGCACTGTACCATCGTCTTTAATTTAAACAAAGTAGTGCGTAAAATGGTTTCGAGTAGCTGTCATCAACCTGCGGCCCGACAACCACGTGCGTCCAATGGCTGAATATTGGTTGCTCGCAAACGAAAATTCACTGTAACCGTAAAGCAGCCGATGCTTAATCTAATACACATTCACGCACATCATTATAAACATTCTTTTTGAAAGCCCCAACGTTCCCTCTTTATTTCCCCAGCTTTCCTTTTTTCTTACAAAATTCCCCATTCACATCCACATCTCTTCCACCTCCTCACCTTTCCTTCTTAAACGAAATCATTAAACTTAATACTTTCTCCTCCCTAACGTCTCCTAATCCTACGTTGTCCTTTCTCTGTATCTTCGTTTCTCCCTCTTCACCTTCATCGTTAAATAATATTTTCCTACGTCTCCATTCATTAGTGGGGAAGAGGGGTGCAGATTCAGCTATTTATATAATCTGCGTGTTGTTTAGATCAAGAACATACATAATGTGAAGAAAATACTTCAGTCCTTGTGAACTGAAGTATTTTAGGATAATTACAAAATGTACATAATGAGACATTGATAGTAATCCTGGGGTATACAAAATGTACATCCAATAATCTTAGTCATACAGAATCTAAAACTCATGTATGTTTCTTCATGTATGTACATTTTAAATTTGAAAGTTATTAATTCGTGTTAAAAACAAAATTGTTCAATTATATGTAACTTAAAGTTACTGAGGTAGCGAATAGTTTTATATCTGCTGACATCTATCAGAAATTACAAATGGCAAGATGTCTCCAAGAAAAATTTTTAAATGACACTATCTGTAAGGGATAATAAGATATTCTTAATCGGATATGAACTCTTTTTTGAAACAACTGTGCTTACAATTATAGAAAACGACCCTAAACTGTAGACTGTTTCTAGGTAAAGGAACTGCCGTCAAGTAGGCGATTTCAATACGGATATATAGATTATTGAGCCCCCTCTCCCTCTTTCCTATCGTATAAAGTTTTGCACGAGATCTTTATCTTATGCAAGCGGTGATTCCACTTCTCGGAACTTATTCGACTTTATCTGTATTACGTGTACAACGTAGGTGGGCTGATATCAATTATTATAAAACTATATCCAAGTGTCTTTCTTACGTTTATATTTAATCTGGCCAGTCAGGCGTGATTCTCGTAAGTATAATTGTTTGTTATTTTCATTGAGGTAGTACGTTAAAAGTAATCGATTAAGAATTAAAAGTAAATAAAAAATACCAAAAATGTCATATTCTTCTTGTCGGGTGTTCTTTCGAACTACGGCCTCTACTCACCACAGAATATAATTTCAGAGAACCTAATCCGAACGTCCCCAGAGAAGTATAATCCTTCAATGTGTTATCAAGCGGTTTATTAAAGAAAATTGGTACATTTGCAAGCTCCTATTCTAGAACATACTGTTCCATTCGTATAGATTTACATTATATTAAAATTTTGTCAATTATCCTTTGAAAGAGGCGTATCCCATTAGCATTATCGTGTATGTTACATGTATCATTATCCTAGAAAACAATGGTGACTACGTTGCCGATGAACCTCTTCCTTCTGAGTGATCGAAGCTCTGCACCGCGTACTGTAAATGGCTGCGTCCGGACGATGCAATCTCTAGCGACCTTTGCCATACATCGCCCGCATGCCGTGCCATCGCAGCTGCTTGTTGCGTCGCCCGAGGTGCTGGCGCTGGGGCACGTGGATTGCAGCGCAAAAAACTCATTTTTGAGAAATGCCTTGGACTGATCCGAAAACAGATTCATCAGTTCCACACCAGGAGACCGAGATATAAGAACAAATTTGTAATGTGTTACGAATTACATTACGAATATTTTTGTACCTAATTAAATTTAGTTAGTGAATGCAAGCGCTTCAAAAGATTTCTTACGAAGTTGCTCGAAAATTCAAAAAGTGTTTAGTAAAAATGAGCTTAAAATTGCACAATTTCAGAAATGCTCAAACGGTATTTTCTCACAAACGGACCTACATTTTTTCTTTAAGCTTTCTGTGCCGATAGTGTTAAAGGCATTGAAGTACACTATGTATACACCATTTTGATGTATTATTTTCATTTTCAAAAACTACCCATAGGTAATTTTTTGAAATACGTCTCGCGTCATTAATATATACATTTAGGGCGTTTTGTATTTAGATAGATATTTATTATTTCTGCTGGTAGGTATATACAACCTGGTGGCAGAACAGTACAATTTACATATTACAAATGGAATATTAACTTTAAATTACTTAATGTAACTTCAAATTATTTGAAGACAATAATAGCATTAACTACATTTGATGGCTGACCTGCACAGTTATTTTAAACTATTAAATACAAGACTATACGACTTTTTAATTACACTTCACATCACTTTCACTTCACTTCACATTTGAAATTCACTTATCTGTCTACTTTTATACTGCACTACACTGCACAACACGTCACCACACTTCAATACAATACTACTTTGAATATAATTATATATTTAATACAGGAACGCATTTAATAGTAATTAACACAATAATAATAGCAATACAAATAACAATAATCATATAATAACTGTTATAATAATCCTAACTTACTAAATTAATAAAGTTTACAAATACCATTAGTTAATTTATTTTTGAATCTTTGAAAAGAGAGGAAAGGGTTCCAAGGCTGTCGCAGGTAACTTATTCCAGTCCGTTATTGTTCTATTTGTAAATGAAAATTTTCCAGCATCTGTTCTCTGTGGCGTAAATTGAATTTTGTGCTTGTGATCCCCTGTGTACTAAAGTACGAAGGTATACCCAATCGGATGTAGATAGCTTTCCAAGCTGGATAACCGGCATACGCTTTGTACAGGACACAGAGTCTTGCCTTAACTCTCCTATTTTCTAGAGACTCACATTCTACATTCGTCCTACTGCTTCGGAAAGTAAATTTATATGCTCTTCTCTGTACTCTATTCAAATATTCCTTTTGGGAATTTCTATAAGGGTTCCAACAAACAGCACCGTATTCCATTAATGGACGAACTAGAGATAAATAAGCTAATTCTCTCGCTTTCACAGTACTCTTTTTTAGTATTCGCATAGAAAAATGCAAGACCCTCCAGGCTTTCCCTATGACACAGTTTACCTGATTTTCCCAACTCAATTTGCTATGAAAAATCATCCCCAGGTACTTACAAGACAAGACTCTTGGAATATTTTCTTTGCCTAAACGGTATTGAGTTTCATTTTATTTGCGGCCCCTACCAAATGTGATGGTTTTGCTTTTCGAACCATTTATTGTCATGTCATTTTTTTCCGCCCATAAATGTAATCTATCTAGATCATCCTGCAAAATATCCTCGTCTACATTTGATTGAATAACTCGATATATTATACAGTCATCTGCAAATAACCGTACCTTTGAATATAAATTGTCTGGCAGGTCATTCATAAACGCGAGAAACAGGAGAGGTCCAACCAAGGTTCCTTTCGGGATCCCTGAAGTTACCTTTGCTTGAGTCGAAAATTGTTGTCCAACTCAGACTTTCTGTTTCCTGTCTCGAAGAAGCCCATCAATCCACGCCACAACTCTGGTGTCAATACCAGATTGCATTAATTTATGAACCAGTTTATCGTGTGGAACAACATCAAATGCCTTCGCAAAATCTATTATTACGGCGTCCACCCGGCATTTATTGCATTTGTGAACATAAGTGCATTAAATCATTTCTTATGAAGTTTCTCGAAAGCTCAAACCGTTTCGTGCGGGTGTGCGTACGTGTGTGGTGGCAAAAGCCCCTGAGCTCTGCGTGCGTCGAGGCGGTCGGGAATCGTAAATCTGGCGATGACAGCGCCGCGGCGCGGGAGATTGAATCCATCAGGCACCCAGCGGCGACCTCTCCCCCGCCCCCCGCCCCGCGCTGCATTGGTGTTTCTGCGGCGGTGAAGCGAGCGACGCGGGGAACTACTAGCAACAATGTGTGACATGGAATGGAGGGTGAAGCTCATGAGCACCGCCTGGTGGTTGTTGCGTCATGTAATTCGCAGGATATTTAGTTTCTTGTCCGGTGTCGAGACGCAGTGACTTGAGATGAATTACCTTTCACATACCTCTCAGTGCCCCGCATGTGATTGGTAGATTCTTGTGAAACTGGCTTTACCTAAAGGAAAGAAAACAATTTCCTCGCGTCGGAATGTTTGGTTGTTACCCGTTGCCTCGAATCAAGGAATAGTTTGTACCCCCGTAAAGTTGGCCCGAAAAAAATTAAAAATTTTCAGTTTTCATGTGCATACGTTTGTCCATCGTTTGACTGCCTTTAATCACTACCTAGATTATTTTTACCACGTTTCCTCTAGCAGATATAGGCGAAAAACGTGTTCTACGGCACCCAGAACACGTGAACTTGGTCCGAATCAAATTGAAAAATGCAATTTTTTTTGTGGTTTCGTTTGTCCATTGTTTGACCACGTTTGCCCACTCTTTAGAAAATTTCTACCAGCTACGGTTCAAAAATGATTGACAAAAAACTTTTTTCCCGCAAATTTTCCAAATCGCCAAAATAAAAACAAAGAAATAAAAATTTCGAAACTTTTCATTTGCATTCGATACTTTACCTTCTAATGACTCCTTATCCACCTTCAGACGAGATTTATCACCAACCGAACAACCAAAAAGGTTTTCATAAAAGCGTGAAGTTGGCCCGAAAAAAATTGGAAAGTGAAAATTTTGGGTACATTCGATTTTCTATTGTTTGACCACGTTTTTCCACGGTTTAGAAAATTTTTTCCACGACCGGTTCGAATGTTATTGGCAAAAAGCTTTTCCCGCCATTTTATCAATTCAAAAAAAGACCAAGAAAAACACGGAAATGTCGAAATTTTACTATCCCCTTCGTTTGTTCACCTTTGGAAAACGAATATCCATCACTTAGAAAATGTACCCTACGTTTAGTTAAAAAAGTAGTGAAAAAACAAGTTTTCACGCCATTTTTTGTAAATTCGGCATAAAGGAAATTAATACATTGAAATTATGAAAATTATAATATCGTTTGGCCGCGTTCGCTCACCCTTGAGAAATTTTGAGCAGCTATGGTTAAAAAATTATTGCCATAAATGTTTTTTCAGCCATTTATCAAAATTGCTAAATTAGCAACAAACAAATAGAAATTTCAAAAATTGTACTTTGCATTCCTTTGTCCATCATGTGAGGACGTTTGCCCACCCTTTAGAAAATATTTACTAGTTACCGTTCAAAAATTATTGGCAAAGAACATTATCCCGCCATCTTTTTAATTTTGCGAAAATACCAAAAAAACATATTGGAATTTTAGAAGTGTCCATCGTTTGTCCATCGTTTGAGGACTTTAGCCCACTATTTAGAAAATATTTACCATCTATAGTACAAAAATGATTAGGAAAAACGTTTTATCCAATCTTTTTAAATTTTACACAAAAAGCACATTGAAATTTCGAAAATTTTCATTTGCGTTCGTGTGTCAGTCGTTAGACCACTTATGCCTAACCTTTAGAAAATGTTTACTAGGTACGTTTTGCAAATAATTGGTTAAAAAAAGGTATCACCCTTTTTCGTAATTTGCTAAAATATCAAGAGATACATTAAAATGTCGAACATTTTTACTTACATTCGTTGGTTGGCCTACATCTTCTGAAGACCGTATCTAGCGTAGGAGCATTTTGCCAGCAACCTACAAAAGAACAATCAATTTCCCCCAAAAAATGTGAAACTTGCACAAAAAAAATTTGGAAAATGGCATTGTAATATGTGGATACCATTGCCTTTTATTTGACCCCTCATATTTCGGCGATTTCGATTTTCCAATAAAAAAAATTGGAGTCAGTTTTGAGAAAATGTTGACAGTGTTGAGAATTCATGTATGTCCCGTATAGAAAAAAATATCTGTTTGAAACTTACATGGACTCGAGTTCGTTTAGATCGATCGAAGAATATCAATTTTGGAGAAAATCGTCTCAACATTTTAGGGGCCACGGACGGAGAGAAGGTCGGACGAACGGACAGGTAGAGGAACATTTTGCCATCAATAGATTTGTCGTTATCATGGACCCCACAAAAAGTGGATGCTAACTGCTTGTTTTAGACGAAGTAATTTACTAGAAGTAGGAACAAAATGTAAAGAACTTTTTCGTGCCCGGTGCCGACAATAAGTTTTTCTGTTGAAAAATCGCCGATTTCCGCCGCTCGATTACAATTATTTGTCTTTACTACGTACGTATTGATGTGAGAAAATAAGAATATCTAAACGTAACCGAGATATTTTGTCTTGTTCATGGCATTCCATTAGCTTTTGCGTTCATTTCCCTGAAGCGATTTTTTGAAATTATAATCCAAATTTCTAGTTACTCTTTCCAAATTATTTAATGTGCTGAGCAATAGCATTGTCCTTTCAACATTTTTTGAAGCAGTGCGTTACTCGTCCATACGGGCGTCTTAGAGGTAACAGTGAATGAATGAATGCGTTTCACCTGTAACGTCACTCGGCGCCTGATCCGCGCCTTGGGTTTCGGCTAGGGGGAGAGGATTGCATTCATCTGTAGGTATGCTTCTTGCCTGCGCCGGGAAAACCCCATTACTTCAGAGAGTCGACGGTGCAGGACACACCTTTCTTGCAATTTATGGTATTTCCGTACCAATCTGTAGGCCGTGGGACCAAGTTATCGAATTCCTTCTCTTTCCCGAAAGATGTTTTCTTCCGCTTTAATCATTTAAATTCTTTATAACTTTTAGATCATACTCTTCTTAAAAAATATTACTGCACTTTTATTCTTAAAAACTATACATGGCTAGTTAGTTAACATATAATTAAATTATAGATAACATTTTTCAGAAAGTGAAAATTAACTTCAAGAATCCGTCATTTAATAACCAAATACAGTACTTACATTACTGCTTTATCCAAAGAAATCGACTGCCAGTAACGCAAGGAACCGTCTGTTACAGCAGTCTACTGCACACTGGTTCGTAAAAAATATATTGTTTAAAGTTACTGAGATCTCACTTCGATTTTTTCTGCAGTTGTCAACAATAACGTAATGCGTTAAAATATTTTTAAAATTTATAATTTTAAAATAAAATTTGACGTGGAATGGTTCTATTTTGTAGAGCAAAATAAAATCGTTCTCATTACATTCATTGGGTAGTAATTTGTTGTGTTTGGTTTGCTACGAGATAGAAAGTGTTTATGGACTCTCAATTTGTTCATGGTCTTGTGAGATCCGGGGAGTTGGTTGCTCCCTCCTGATTTCGCTCCGACAGGGCTTTTGGGCGGGGAAGTTCTTCCTTCGGACTTTCGCCGTGCGCCCCGAGCGCAGCGCTGGCTCCCAGATTATTCATTGGAGTCTCTCTGTTTCTCTCGCCATTTTTCTGTCGCGCGCCCCAACTCGGGAGCTGAAAATCCCGCAGTGGCTGCGCCTCGGGCGCGATGGGCGATGCTTTATTTTTATGGGCGGCGCCGCAGCTCCACACGTCGGGCGAGGGCTGCGCTTCCTTCCGCTGCCTGCGACTTCATTCCGTCGCACACCCCGTGCGGAGAGGATGAAACGGTAACGGGAGCCCGGATTTGTAGAGGGATACCGGGCCTCACGCCCTCCCCTGCCGTGGAGAATGAACAACAGAAATATGAAATAACTTTTTCATCGATAAATAAGAAATGAAGAGAACTGCAAAAATACAAATAGTGGAAAAAAGAAAACAAACGGCTTACTAGAGTAATGACAGAAACATGGATGGTAGTAATACACTTCGAATTTTGTCACATTCTACCGTGGACCTGAATAATTCGTGGATGGTTGTTACTTGTGCTCCTCACTCTGGATCAGGTTTTTAATGAGGTCACATTGACTTTATATTACCGATCCGCAGTCTGGTGTGGATGACTTGCTTCTACTGATTTGTATCTATGGTAATCATGGTTGATTTATCGTTTTTCCAATGAGGTGGAGTTTTGATCGTTTTGCTTTCCACTAAGTCCCATTTTTTAGTAATTCATGTGTTAAAGAACTTTGTAATATTTTATAAGGAACCACAGACACACTCTTCAATATTTGAAAATGAATTAGTCAATTATTCCACATTGTTTTTGTGATCTTCAATTAGGAATGTCGTTCCAGGTGTCTCCCGCCTTGCTCCCAGAACGAACGTTTTTTTACAAAACAAAAATCGTAACGCGCTCGTTATTTGTGATGCAGTCTGTCAGTGGGAGCCACAGACGGAGGAGTCGAGTCGGCCCCGCAGCCAGTCGCAGGGCGCGCAGTCTTTCCGCTTCCGCTTCGAGCGTGACCCGCAGGGCATTAGTGGATGTCACTGCACACTGAAACGGGTGGTTCTAGGGTTCCATTCCAGACGGTACAGGATTTTGGACACTAGCTGGACAGTTAGACCGAATTCAGCCGCAGCCTGGTGGAGAATTTAGCGGCCGACGGCTATGATCGGAAGTTTTCCGTGGTTTCTCCGATCAATACCAGGTGAATGCTGGGAAAGTATCCTAACTAACGGGCCATGGACCACGCGTGGTCTACCCTCTTCCCTATCCTATCCTCACTTCTTACACACTACTTCACTTACAGGCACTACACTACCACACATGCCGAGATACCGGTCGGGAATTTGGAGCTTGTCCAGGCTGGAACGGGACCCTGCTGGTGGGAGATACGTGGTTGGGGAAAACCACGCTAGGCGACTAGGTCGGCGTCGAATCTTGCCAGCCAGCAGCGGGAAAAACATTGCCACCTCCCGAGGGGAAACATGGTCTACACATACGGGACTAATAACCTTTGCTGTTGACCTGCCTGGAATCGCTAATCAGTCAATTAAATCTAGTTCAAATTAACATACAATTATCTTAATACTAGGATTGTAGAGGTATATTTATGTGATAACTAATTTAAATCGAAAGAGAATTTGCTTAGAAAAGTGTGAAACAGAAACTTGTTCTTGATATGGGTTTTATGCATTGAATTTTGACAAAGACATAGAGAGGTTTGATTGGGTATATTTGTGATGATTTAGAAGAAGTGAGTGAATAAAACAATAATGTTTGTTGTGTAAAATTTACATTTAATGGTAAGACCTTGTGAATAGATTGCCGTGTCGTCCGCAAATTGGGCCGTTTTTATATTACGTTTCGGAAGGTCGGTTACGTACAAGTTCCATAGGGCACGAGATAACCGCCTTGAGGTAGGCTTGCCTTCACTGCTAACGGATTAGATTAATGGATATCAACTGTATCAGCAAACGTTGCTTAAAGCTAGAAGTGATTTGAGTAAGATAGGGATGAAAGCCTATTACTTTCATTTTGTAGTTTAAAGCTTGGTGCAGTATTCTCCCAAAGGTTTGATATATACCGAGAAAGTAATTGTGTGATAGTGTTCTTGAAGTGCCCTATGAATGTTTTCAGTGATTCTGAGTAGTGGGTGATAAGTGGACAATTTTTCGATGGATGTCAAATGCCCAGAGGGCTTCGCCTTCGTAATATGGAGGAGGGTTTTACTCGTTTTATTAATTTTTTTTCTAGTAGTTTCGATAGCGTGGGAAACAGACTGATTGGGCGATGACTGTTGGTTAGAGATGCATATTTGTTTGGTTTGTGTACCGGACGCATAATTCCATTTTCCACCCTTGCGGAAGAGACTCGAAAGGTGCTGCCGAAGTGAGGAGGAGGTGCAGCTCTCGTGCCGGTGCGGGGAGCGGCCGTGGGGCGAGCATCGCGTTGCCTAATGGCGATAAGCTGCCTTGGAGCTGTTTGCTCACTTGGAGGCGGTGGGCGCTTCGCCCGAGCTCCGTCCGGTGGCGCCAGGGGCTCACGCACAGGCTCTGCAGGTGTCAGTCGCCAGTGCGGTGCAGACCGTTTGCCTTCTCAGATTTTAAACTAGCGGCCACACACCGTTAGTTTGAGTAATCCCATTTGTATTTTGCTGACAGTATTTAGCTAATTCTAAACCCACCATAAATGGTCAAATGATGGAGAACATTTGAACTAAATATCAGTGTGTTCTGTTCCGGTACTGTTCATAAAAATAACCTGAGTGGGCATTTTCTTTATCTTTCGTCGCCCTCAATACGCAGATATCATTTCAGCGTTATCTTTAAGACACCTGTTTTTTGAAATGGTAGGTCTAAATATACGTTGGATTGGTCATGAATTGACTCGAGTTACGTTTCCGGTGTTCGACGTATCGAATTTGTTGTGGTTAAGATAAGGATATCATTCAGCACAAGAACATCGTATGTTTCATATCTGGTCGGAATATCTTGGAGAGAGTTACGTCAAAACTGAAGGAAGCACAGAGAACGATAGTGGAATATCGGCGGCCTTTTGTGGTAACGTCAGTTGGGTGTATAAATGAATATACGTATTTGTTAGCCAATGTTTAATTATATAATTTAAGGAGAAATGTAGCTTACGTATTCATTTCATTGCTCACAGTTGAAGCATTTCATGATTCTCTAAATAAAAGGGTGATCCAGGTGGTTCAGAGATGGAGCCGTATTGTGTGTGTGTAGTGTGTGTGTGTGTGTGTGTGTGTGTGTGTGTGGTGTGTGTGTGTGTGTGTGTGTGTGTGTGTGTAGGCCAGTGGGTGCCCGTTTCTACGTACGTATGTGGGCGCGTGCGCCATTATCTCTACTATCAAAGCATCCTTCCTGCAGTCGAATTGGCTTCGCACAAAGCGCCATGAAAGGTGCAGAATAAATTAATGACGTTAAAGGTAACACACAAGTTTCAGTTATCCAAATCTTCTTATTATATATTTAATTTACTTCGCATTTTTTGCTATTTACGGAATCGTTTGTAACCTCATGGATGACATACAAAGTTTAAAACCAGCTTATTTCGTTATCAGACGAGACGAGAATTTATGCGGTTCATATCAAAACGCACGTAGACATAATGATTTTTGTTTTTCTTGAAAAATGTTCGAAAATGGAATATGTGGTTTTTAACTGGTACCAAACGCCTCAAATGAATATTGATTTCGTAATGTGGATAAATGAAATGCGAAAGGTTAAAAAATAGTGTTCCACAATAATGTCAGTCAGAAACTTAATGGACCTGAGTGCTTCGAGAAAGAAATGGTTATCATTATGAGTTGGGAGGCAGGACACGTATAGAAATCGCGTGGCGCAGTGACGATCCAATGGAAAAAATAAGATGGCTAATTTATGTTTGAACTATGACGATCTCTCCCGCATTGGCACAGGGCCGGAGCGTCCATTATACCTTAACTCGCGCCGATTGATCACCGGAGAGCGTGAGACAGGCGCAGCACTGCTGACGCAGGTTTCATTTGATCTCGGGGATGTTCTTAGTAGTTAATTGTCACATCTCACACCGCATGCGAAAGGGAGAACAACTAAAGCAATGCGGTAAAGTACTTTCAAATCCATTTACTAACACATTTATTAACTTGCTAAATTAACAATGTATAACTGCAACGAACTTGTTTGGCATGTAATTTTCATCACTTCTCGTGCGCATTCAAAGTTGAACTTATTGTTCGGGATTCTCAAGTTACTCACCCCCACCCACCCCACAAGTTCTAATCACAGATCAGGAAGGGAGCGGCTGATAGACGGGAGAGAGACATCCCCATGGGATTTTTGCCTAGTACCTACAGTCAGTGAACCTCTGCTGGATCAGCTGACGAGCTACGACATGTCTGGATCTGGAAGATCCGAAGAACTCAGTTGCCTGAGGTGCTCTCCCATCAGACGACCGCTAATGTAGTGCATAGTGACCGAAAGGGAGCATACAATTGCAGACAAACTCCAGCTCCGTAAGTAGTCATCTCTACTGATGTCAGAAATGACGTTTCGCAAAGACGTCCAGGTGTGAGAGTCAGCGCGCAAGCGATGTGAACGTATACGTGCGAAGTGTCAGTAGGTAGAAGTTGAGAACGTTTCTAAAGTATCACAGTGAAGTACTATTACACGAGTATACTTCGATATGTTTATAATGATACTTGACGTTTAATCAGCCGTTATGGTGCAATCCAATCAGGAGCTTCAACATCACTATAGTGACATCACTGTTGTGACGTTCAAGCTCCTGATCGGAAGACAGTAACAGCTGATTTACCTCAAGTGCCACTACAAATAAATCGAAGTGTACGTCTACTCCGAGATTCGTCGGAGGGTCTTCGGCTTCCCCAACCACTCTCGGGTTATTGCGTTGTAAGATGTTGCATACATTCCATTGGGTCGGTGCTTTCTGCGCAGCAGCTACCTGCTCGCTCTTAAATTGTTGAAAATCACGTCGTCGCCAGACGCTACTTATGCTTCACTAACGTGCCTCTTCTCATAAAAGAAGAAAATCTTGTACGATGTATTTACACCGGTTTAACGTATTACTTGCAGACGTCGGTTAAGTTCATTACATTCTCAGATCAGCATTTTCAACGACTGAAATCTTGAGTTTTGTATAGGTCTCTACTCGAAGCGCTTTCCGATGTCCCTACTTCGCAAGTGAGAGTAAATTTTACTACCTTGCACTGATGAAGAAACTTCTTAAGAAGAGAAAGTTAGGTAATGCTGTGCGAAAAACCGCGAATTTTTGGTAGAAAACTCTACTTACAGGGCCCTAGCAACGAAACAGTCGATAAATCCAGTTGCTAAAAATAGAAAATCTAACTCGTTTTGTAGCCAGAATCAATTTTTTGTGGGTCCATGATACTCATAAATCGATTGAGAGCAAAACAACACTCCGTCTGTCCGCCAGTCTCTGTGTGTCTATCTGCCAGACTGTCTCTGTCTACCTCACTGTGTCTGCCTGCCTGCCTCCCTGACCGTCTGCCTGCCTCTGTCTGCCTGCGTGCCACTGTCTGTGTGTCTCTGTCTCTATCTGCCTCTGTCTGTTTGTCTGCCTGCCTCTGTCTGTCTGTCTGCCTGCCTGCCTCTGTCTGTCTGCCTCTGTTTGCCTTCGTGCCTCTGTCTGCCTCTGTCACTGTATCCTTTGTATGTCCGTCTCTGCCTCTGTCTGTGTCCGTCTCTGCCTCTGTCTGTGTCCGTCTCTGCCTCTGTCTGTGTCCGTCTCTGCCTCTGTCTGTGTCCGTCTCTGCCTCTGTCTGTGTCCGTCTCTGCCTCTGTCTGTGTCTGTCTCTGCCTCTATCTGTTTGTCTCTGCCTCTGTATCTGTCTGTCTCTGCCTCTGTGACTGTCTCTGCCTCTGCCTGTGACTGTCTCTGCCTCTGCCTCTGACTGTCTCTGCCTCTGACTGTCTCTGCCTCTGACTGTCTCTGCCTCTGACTGTCTCTGCCTCTGACTGTCTCTGCCTCTGACTGTCTCTGCCTCTGACTGTCTCTGCCTCTGACTTCTCTGTCTCTGACTTCTCTGTCTGACTGTCTCTGTCTCTGACTCTCTGTCTCTGACTGTCTGTCTCTGGCTGTCTCTGTCTCTGCCTCTGGCTGTCTCTGCCTCTGGCTGTCTCTGCCTCTGCCTGTGACTGTCTCTGCCTTTGCCTGTGACTGTCTCTGCCTCTGGCTCTGACTGTCTCTGCCTCTGCCTGTGACTGGCTCTGCCACTGCCTCTGACTGTCTTTTGGCAAATGATAGTCTCTTTGAATTGTTCACGCTATTGAAGTTCTAATAAATATTCCTCAAAAAATTGTGTACTACAATGCGTCGATAGTTCAAATTCGTCAGTAAAATTAATTTTAAAAAAAGAAAAATTATAAGGAAATGGAACGTTTATTATAGATATTCATTTTATGTTATGACAAAAGGAATTGAGTTTTTACCTCATTTTGTTTGAATTGTTTATCGATTTTGGCTAATGTGTCATTTTTTAACTTTTCCCGACATTTTTATTGCATTTTTCTCTGATTGAATCGATTTTAATGTCATTTGAATGGTGCTTGCTGCATATAATATTTACAAGATGCAACAAATGTTTTCCATAGAAGTCCTGAGTATACTTGGTAGCCTATTCGATTTCTTCACTTAGAAGTTGTAATGTCAGCCATTTTGTGTGTGTGTGTGTGTGTGTGTGTGTGTGTGTGTGTGTGTGTGTGTGTGTGTGATCTAAGGTTCCTGTGACGCCTGTCAGCGTCATGAGCGGTTCAGTCGATTTTAGGATAACTAAAGACAGAGATTTTCTACTGAAAAACAGTCCAAACCAAAATTTTGAATGCTGAGTTCACGTGAACGAATTGAAGAAGCCTCGATTACATCAGTAACATACCCAACAGCTTAAATAGTTCATCTGAACTGGTTTTGATCACAGTTTTTACGTCGCTTTTCATTGCTTCTGGGGCATTTTTATTGATCATTTTTGGCTATGTTTGAGGTCATCAAAATCCGCCCTCTAGTGATGATAGATATTACAAAGTTAGGCTTCTCCTAGATTATATTTCTCAGAAGTACAAAGAATATACTAATCCTTTACCTTCAGTATGGTCATTTGATAAAGCAGTGGAACCCAATTATGGACGGTATCATGTGAAACAATTTATACGCGGCAAGGCCATTCGTTTTGGGTACACGTTTTGGTGCCTAAATACCCCAGAAGGCTATTGTACTAGATTCAAATTGTACAAAGGCAAAGAAAAGAGGGACCCTTCTTTGACATTAGTCAGTGCTGATAGACTAACATTACTGACATTAGTAGAACTGTAGTAGACATTAGTAGACTGACATTAGTAGAACTGATAGACTTGTCTTGGCCGTAGGGAAATGCAGACGGTACAGTTCCTCATCAAAGAATAAAATTGATATTACACAGCCCTTTTTGATAAATGAATATAACAAAGGGATGGGAGACGTAGATCTATTTGATCAATTCAGAAGTTCATACAAAATTGGAATTAGGAGCAAGAAATGGTATTGGTCAATAGTTCGCATCTGCCTAAGCAGCAAGTGTGAATGCATGGCTACTATTTAGAAATTTGGAGCATGGGTTGCCTCTCTTGGAGTTTCTGCGAATGGTAACACTTCCCATATTTGCATCCCCAATTGTACCACAGCCAAGAAGTGTAATTCCACATTGAAGCAGCAATGTTGTAAATGAAATTAAGTATGATAGGAAAGATCATTGGCCGGCACGGAATCAAACACAAGGAAGATGCGCTAAATGTCACAAAGCTGTAACGCACATTTGTACTAAATGTAATGTGGCACTACATATCGAATGTTTCATGCCTTATCACACAAAATAATATGTAACACAGCAATAGTATGATAAATAAATAAATAAATAAATAAATAAAAAATAAACTGAGCAACTTAAATTATAAGAAGCACATTTCTTCTGAAAAAAATAATAAATGGCTAAAAAGGTTCAAACTTTTTTATTTATTCATAAGTTGTGAATTTCAATGCAAACAGGCATTAAAATGGCCTCATCTAGTGAATAAATGAAATAGACTTCGATATGCACTACTAAGGACTACCGTATGAATTTTTAGACGCCTGTGAAATTACCCTTAAATGCGATTTTAAAAAATGCGCATGCTGTCTCTTTATTTGTCTCATTATGAATAGAATTCACTAGTTTCATGAAAATATTACGTTTTTCAATCTATGTTCAGCCCTTAATGGAACCCGAAATAAGTGAAATATGATTTAGTGTTTGCATAGAAAAGCAGTTGAAGGTTACGTGCGTGTTGCAGGAGCCTCCGGGCAGCTGAGCCCCTTGTGCGCCTCCCACCGCAGTCCCAGCCCCAGCCCAGCCATGGCGTTCGCAGGCCTCAAGAAGCAGATCAACAAGGCCAACCAGGTGAGTTCTTACGCACAGTATCAAAATATCGTGCCCGAAATGTGAAAATATCGTACCTGAAAATGTGTCCGAAATCTCCTCAGCTACGCCACTGTCGATGGGTCGAGAAGCTCTATCCAGAAATGTTCAGGGCGCGTACTTATACGTCAATTGCAGGGTTCGGTCAACTTTCATTGTATTTTCATGTTATTTGCTTTCTTCTCCGCCCCTCACTTCACAGAGCGATGTCTTACCACGATCTTCAACTGTTGCTTACCGATGCCTCTCCGAACCGGAAAGCACCAAGGGAAGAAGGCAACGACGGACCCTCAATAAATTACAAAATAATTGAAGAAAACATTTATTTATTCAAGAATTAAATTGTACATGCATTTTGAAATTAATTACATACATTTTCTGCAAGTTTTAAAATACTTTCGGTTTTTGAGATATGGCTAGGGCATACAATTTTTGAACATCCACTGCATAATTTTCTGTACTTACGGTGCTTTCCTTGAGGACCCCGAAGAGTCATTTTTTGAAGAACTACGTACAACATTTACGAAATAAATTACGGTTACTATTCTATACAACGTCATATATTATATAAAGGTAACAACGTATTTGTACGTAGAAGAAAACGCTAAAGCGTCCACGAAAGCAATTGAGCCTGCGGCGGTTTCCAATTGTTTTTTAAACATCTGATAAGCGTCCGAAGCGAAACAATCACCGAGGCTCAGAAACATCCTTATAAATCTCCTTACTTTCACGTTGAGTAGCGTCCGTCGCTGCCGCCCCCGTGGTAGTACGTGGCTGTGAAATAGGTTTTGGAGATAATACAGTGTGTTGTATTTACCGAATATGTTAAACAGTTTTTGAATAACAGGTAAAGCGGGAGATCTTTTTCTCGACACTTTCTAAGTTTCCCTTTGATCATTGTATTTGCAGCTTCCCTGAATTTGCGTTCGAGAAGGTAGAAAAGCACTGAGTTCATATTGCTCCTGTTCCTTCTGTTGCACTAGCTTATCTCAAAGTCCTGAGAAGGAATCCTCACCAGCTATAACGTGGAATTTCAGAAGCTTCGCTTTGAAGGCGTTTGCCGCCTGGAACTTCGTCCCTCAAACTTTTCCAAAAAGCACCAATGCATCCCGCAATTGTCTGTGACAAGTCTTCCGGTGAGAGTTTCTAGTTCCACTGCGTTTGGGAACATTTCAATGCTGACCCTGCGGGAGAATACAGACATCCGTTCGTTTCATAATGTTTGCAGGAAATAATATTTGCATGACGGTTGTGTTATAATATTAAGGAAGTAGTACGAGTAGAATTTGTTATCTCTTGACAAAAGGGTCGAACTGTTGAAACAGTATTTGGAAGGAAATTGAAGAGTGAAGAACTGACACTGATGTTCACTACGTAGAAGACAATAGGTTGATTTATGCATGCCTGCCTTAGTTGTATGGCACCTAAATATGGTTAGGTTAGGAAGGATAAAGCCAGTAGAAAGTCAGGTTGGGGTTCGATTTAGGGTCGTGTACCGTGCTATCAGATGAAAATCAGAGAATAAATGAATTGAGAAGATTGTTATGCTGGGGTTTGAGTTGGAATCCGCGTAAAAATATTTTTTTGGAAAATAATTCTTTTAGAAATATTGAAAAGTGTTTTTTAACGTATTACCTTTAATTGAAGCTGACCTTCTTTTGTAGATTAGAGCCTTCGTGCTGCAGGAATTCATTTCGTGTAGTTCCAATTAAAATAATTACGAAGATGTAGTTGGTATGCTTTACCCGTTCTTGTAACTTTCGAGGCAATTTCTGTTTCGATTGTTTTATCGGCTGTCAAGGAAGGATACCTGGAAATAATTTTGCTTGGGAGATTTCTGGAGTCCTAATGTTGGTGTGTAAATTTGCTTACGGGGATTTTCTCCCATTCGTTTAGATTTAGCGTCACCCGAGATGATTGGGAGGGGGTGCCCCAGGATCGGAGGTTGTTTCTGGGCGTTATCTCGGCCGTTTGTCTGGATTTGGGGCTGCGGTGGTGCGAGGGGTGGCGGGGCGGGGGAGGGTGGAGGGCTTCGCAGAGGCCTCTTCATTCCGGCCCTTTGCCTCCGATGCGCTGTTTCCCCGAACGCTCTGCACAGCAGTTAGTACATCTGGGATAAACAAGCCACTGAGATTGCATTTTGGCATTAATATACTATAGATTTCAAGTGGAAACTGAAAACCGGTTCTGTCGTTAACTTTGTATTATAATTTAAAATTACCTGCTCAGTAGTGTACAACTTTTTTTTTACATTCCCGCCCTTACGAAGTTCTTTGAAAGAAGAGAAAGTTAGGTAATCGTGTACCGGAAAAAAGCGAATTTTCGGCAGAAATTCTCTTATTGCTGGACCCTGAACATGAAAAAGTGGATATATCCAGTCGCTAAATATCGAAAAATAGAGTCGAAAAATCCTCTATTACGTGTTTTAGCCAGAATCCACATTAAGTGTGTCCTTGATACCGAAAAAGCGGTTGACTGCAAAACGGGCTGTCTCCGTCTGTGGTCAACGCTAGCGCCTAAACCATTCAGCCGATTTTTTCCAAAATTTATATTCTCTGATCGCTCTGAACGAACTGGAGACTTTGGGCGTGTGAATAGGATATTTTGACTTTTGAGTGTGTTTAAATCAAGTGGGCATTTACGTTTGTATGCCTGTGCCCGACTTCGATCCATACGGCGCTTCTATGAAATAATGTTATGAGTTAATTCCGCAAGTTAACTATAAGGATGTGAGTTCGGATCTGGGAGAGGATAAAAAAAAAAGCTCGTTGAAAAACGTTTGTATGTTTATTTAGTAGTATAATGTAGCGGACCAGTTACAAGTAATGGGAGAAAGTATGTGCTTTTGTAGCGCCACTAGTTTAGTATGTCGTGCTGGGGCATAGTTTTGATTATACGTTTGACTGTCAATTTCTATCATTAATTTGTAATGAAGTTTATGGTCCATATTATCTGCGTATAACCTCTTGGTAACGTGAATAAATATTTGGTGAGAGAGCCTGTGCGACTCCATCTTTCTGTGTGGTTTCGAAGAGACTTTTTGTTTCCTCGTGTAATATTGAAAGTTGTTGAATTTTTCCGTTAATGTAAAAACGCTTAGTGAGACGTGTGATAATCTAGTTTTAGTCCTCAGTACTACTCTCGACTCTAGATATAATGAACTCTGGTATAGTGAACCAAAGTCACTGGTCCCTAATCACATACCACATTAGAAATAGATGATTCGGTTATAGTGATATCCCGCATCGCCTGTAATGAAGTCAGGAAACACCTAGGAAAACCACCGTCGCTTCAAGACCGCGAATTCCAATATCACTAATAATTTTCAGGAAAAGAGTCTCCCGAGATTTGTTTTGGATTTACTGGGAATAAAAGGGATTGAGCGATCCTATTATTTGAGTTCATCTATAATCTGTCAGACCTGAAAATTTCAGCGACGCAGAGTGAAAACGTAATGACGTAATTGCTCAGTGTAAATATAAGTACGTTGACATACTACTGGAAAACTAATTGGGGTGGAACAAATTAGTGAGCTATGTAGAGGCTACATGAGAGAAGTTCGTTATATTGAATCATCGCTTTTACGCTTGAAGTATTATCATAACTATTTTTGTGTAGTCTTCGAGCAGCAAAATGGTAATTTCAGCATAATGTTTCTATCAGTTTACAAATGTTGACTTTTCACTTAACTTTATTGAAAATGTTAAGGATCAGCAATTTTTGACAACATATAATAAGATACGGAGCACCTCCGCATTTTCCTATTGCGAAAGCACGGCCGTGTGTGTGTGTGTGTTTCGAAAGAACGATGAGTATTGATGCAGAAATAGAAAATGGTGAATTGTTTTCGCAATTCCGAGGAGCATACTCCCGCGTTTACTTACTCGTATTATTTGTATTTACCAAATCGGAATTATTCGTGGCTTATAGGAGTTATTATCAGAACATTCGCAGGAGTTTTAAGTGATAAGAGATTTTGGTTTTCATTTAGTTAGAAAGTCTTGTAACTTAGCAAATGGCATTGCAGTGTGTTCAGCCCAACGCTGTGCTGTGCCCACCTCCCCAGCGCTGCCGGCCTCGTGCTCCACGTGATGGTATTGATCGCACCGAAATCGATTTGAAGCGGACTCAAATGGAGAAAGTCAATCCCGAGACGGAAGGCGAATCGCTCGCCGTTCTTGCAGGGAACCTTAAATTACGGAACTCAGCGAAACTAGATGTAGACTAAAATCATTCAAGTGGGGATATCAACATACCTTGTTATGTAAAGTTAGTGACCTACATGATAGGTAAGTACCTTGTGAGGGCATTACTCCTTTGGCAATAATACCGGTATTCAATCTGGACACCTGAGAGTCAATTTGGAATAATCGTACGTCGTGGTAATCGCTTTGGTAAGGCGTAAAATTAAAAATTAGGCGTAGGCATCGAAATTCTAATTATTCCAAAAGAATAATTGAGATTGTTCGTGTCACTATCTCCGCTGTATATTTGTGGGAGGCGCTGCGAAGGCGTGGATTTGAAGGTAGTTGAGGGCCATGAAATCTTGCCTGATAAGGAGACGCCACTTTCTAGGGAAAGGTCCCGTCGATCCAATCGCAATGCCGCAACCTACGCAACCAGTAGGTCCTGGCACAATGCAACAGCTCAAGTAACCGTTCTTGGTCCCCGGGTGATTTGGAATTGGTTTCGAGATTGTTGTGTTAGTGTTGTGCCCTTGAAGGGCGAGCCGCTTAAGTGCACGTTCATTACAGTTCTTTTTTATTAGAACTTATCAGCACTGGTATATCAGTTTCCTTTTACTCACCAGAGACGGGCACCTGCGTTTTCGGTGTATCCTCGTCCCTCTCGGATAGCACGAGTGCTCCGACAGACTGGTACCCGGATGTACCGGCACGCAACGCTCCCAGAAGCGCCTCCTGAATTATGCCTAGGTAGGGGCGCCCAGCCAGTTCAGGGCTACCAGCTATCCTGCTGGCCCCGGCGTCACGTTCGGGCGCCACTCACATGTGCCGGGACAAATCCCTTCTCAATTCCCCACGAGTATCGGGCAGTGACACAACGAAGCTAAGAGCCACACAAAGGCGCGGGCGGTTCGCAGCCCCCAAACCGTTCGCGTCTTCACACAGCACTCATGACGTGAATGTCAGGATAATGAAATCAGTTGCTTGTAGAGCAATAGCATCGTGCGTGGGCGAGCGGAATGAAAGCAGTAGCCGTGTGCCGCCGCCCCCCTTGGCCGCGCAGCGCCAGGAGGGTTCGATTGGGGAAGTTGCCGGGGCGAGGTCGGCGTTATTGTATGTCCTGCCTGCGGCGCAGGACTTGTCGCGCAAATTAAGGTACTTCTCGAGTGTTTTTCGACTCGGTCAATAATTATTTACCTTCCCATTCACTTCTTAGGCATTTCGTTCAGCAGGCGCACAAGGAAAATAATTATGTGGTGTATAAATAAATTATTGGGTGTTAGAAGTGAAGTTGAAATATGAATGTGTACTATTCTTAGAGTTGTCGATTAAGGTATTAAATCTTATTCTTGAATTCCTTTAAAGAAGCTGATGCGTTTGTGCCCATGAAATCCACCTCCATTCATTACTGCGTGCTACCTATTTGCATTCGTCTTAGGAATCGTTGCGTCTGTCGTAAGAGGAACATGTGCGTTTGTTTAATCTTGAGAAGATGGGCGCTTCAGCTGCTCGTCGTCAGCGTTGGGGTTTTTGTGCGGGCGGGGGAAGGGAGCGATCGAGCGTTTTTGCCCCGCGCGGAAGGGGCCCACTGGGCGCCTTTAGTTGCCCATTCGTCTACTCCACAAGTACTGTGGTGAAGATCCTATTTTCTCAACGCACGTTCCATGCGTCGAAATTGTACATTAAAATTTTATTTGCTGGAACACGAGAGATCTGGATGTTGCTGTAGGTATTTTGTTTAGTGTAGCCATCATGGGCGGTTATGTTTTTCCTCTGTTTTTGGCGAATTTATTTTCCTGTTAATGAATAATTCGTACTCTTGCCTCTTGTCCATCGTGTTATCTCGCGATTTTCAAGTAAGAGCCTATTGTATTGTAGTATTCATCATTATATGAAGATTGGAAGGAAATATGTTTATTTATTTACTCATTTATTTAATGGAGTTAGGTACCTTTCAACTACAGAGTTGTGGTTGTCCTTGAGTGATGAGCTAATAATCAGATAGTGATGGGAGTGAATGATAATGAATTTTGCAATGAGAAGTAAGGGGGATAGGAGAACCCTGACAAAACTCGCCAGGAGGTCGCGTTGTGTACCACAACCTCCAAGCGCTTTGGCCAAGGACGGAATCCAGAACCAGCGCAGCAGGTAGGCCGGCCTTTTCCGTTGTACTTGAATCGTCTGCTGGAGTAATAAAGTGAATGAGGGATCTCCATTCTGTAACGACAGGTTGCTCCAAGCTGCCCCAGGTCGCCCATTCTCGTCCGAAGTCACGACGTTCTCTGAGAGACCGTTATCCTCGATTTCCTCTTGAAGGTGGACTTGAGACTCCCGGCTGTTCAAAGTACCTGAGATCAAAGCATTAGATTTATTATTTCACTTCATTTCCCACTGCCTACTTTGATGTTAACGTGCCTCAATAAGTAGACTTTTCAAGACAGAGAACACTGATAGCATGTCGTATTTTCTGTAGATAGCATTGAATCTCTACGATACGTTTTTCCATCTCACCGGAGGTGGAAATTCTGAAGGAGAGTCAACTATGGTTCTTAGTTTCTGATGCTGGCATTTTCCTTCTTGAGTGCAGCGCTACTGTCACCGAAATCTGACTGGCTCTGTTTTGTCTTCTGCTGGCGCCCACACATCCAACGCAGCTTCGCACCGAGTTTTAGTGCAAGCCATCGCGAAAGCTAAAAAAGGTTCAATCTCTGACGATGCAGTATAAAACGAGGCCTTTCTCTACGTTACTCAGAGGCATGCAAAAACATTACAATTGTTAATTTCTTTGTCAATGTGTTCAGTAATTTTGAATTTATTGTTTGTTTTGCGTCTAATTTACTTTGCGGATTGCTATGTGTGACGTTTAAAACATGACCGTGCTGCCGAAAACAATCTTATCTGATCTTAAATTTTTCTTTTGTCCCTTAGAAACTCCCTCTTTGTAGTGTTCTGTGATGCGGAAGGGGCCAGGTTGGAGTCGCGAGATGAGCCGACGTTGTTGGTGTTGAGGTTGGAGGCGGGGTTGCTCCAAGGGCGAGCGCTGGGACCGCCTCCGGTGAGGGCCGAGGAGCAGCAGAGCCAATGAAATTCAATTGTGGAGCGCATTGTGGTGCTGATTGAGGCGGTGGAAGGTCGCCACCGACGAGATGATTGCCGCCGCGCCGCGCCTCGCCGCGCCTCGCCCGACCGCGGGGCGAGAGCAACTTTTCAATACCGTTGAAAATGGCGAACGTAAACCTGCGGCCCTGCACATGCAGTTACGGACGGGAGAATGATGGGACATCGAAATTTGCCTCAGTCGAGATATTCTACATTCAGATGGTTGTAATGGAACGGCGGAGAGAACCGGAACCGTGAACACCCAAATCATATGGAAAAAAAGGGGCAAGAACTCACCCGACTTGCTATCTTGGCACTCGTTGTCTCGTAAAATATGTCAACAACGAATTTGATACTTTGTATTTAGAACATTATTAATATTTCTGTTAAATTACGCTGTACGAGTGTATACTCCACCTGTAATCGAATGGGAGACGCGTCGAATTGTGCTGTTTGCAGCGCTCATTTCTTTCTATTCGGATTCGTTCACCTGCGAATGCACAGCTGTTACCAAGGGAGGGGAACAAGTTAAACGGCCACATGTATAGCATACAGGAAACTTCTTAAATGTGCAGTTGACAAAAACTGTTCTGAGTTTTATACTTATACCATAGTTATACACAATTCAACTGATTTTATGGAATGAAATGAGGTTAGTATTCGTGTTAATTATTGGATAAATGTTAATTCCGATCACATTTGAAGGATTTCAACGTTACATGAGGCAACGCCATTGACTCCATCAAAGCAAAATGGATTATTTGCCCATTTGCGATTGTTCGCTAGATAATGAAATAAGCCCCCTCAGTAAGCAGCTCCACGCGCAGGTGTTCCAGTTCTTCCCTTGTAGCCACCGCACTCTGCACTTGGTGGCCAGAAGCTCATCACTTGCTCCGTCTTTCGACTATCTCCATCTTCACCATTTAAGACTTATCATCTTCCATTATAATATTCGTTAAACATGTTTGCAGAAATTCATGATGCGTTAAATAAGTTTTGAAATAGATAGAAAGTAGATTATTTAGTGAAATTGACGAGTAATCTTTTTGTCAATAGACGAAGGCACTGATTTTAAACATAAACATTTATTACTACGAAGCCCACTTTGGTTCTGCTTCAAGAGTAAAGTTAATCTTTCTTGGGCGACTTTTTTCAGTGAATTAAGAATTCTGGCCTTCATGCACTTCATCAAGTTTACAAAAGTGTGTGACGGGTTTAAACGTAAATAGGGATTGTCCCCTCAACATTTCGATTAGGTGATAATTTTCCTGTATCCTACATTGACGTCTGCAGGGCAAACACAAGGTTCATATCCATAAACTGAATGGTCGGGGTTAGCTGGATACCATCGTTTTTAATCGTGAGAGCAGTCTAGGGCTGCTATAATGAAATACATGTTGTGGATTTGGCTGTGAATAGCTCGAGGCGTGGTCGCTGAGTTGCGGTATCAGAAACGGCCCTTCTTCCCATAAGGCAGGCGCATCCTCGCCAGGAGGCAACTATTCCAAGAATCAACGATTTTTCTTCTGTTATGGAAAGTAATTTATAGTTCTCTCCTTTGCTTCGAAGAAAATCTTGCAACCAATTCCGCACTTCAAATCGTCCACATAGTAAGTCAGATGTGAGTCTTTAATCGGTGTGTTTTGCACTTACGTAGGTCGTATTTTGGCGAGTGTAGATTGCGGGTAATAATGCATTTACTTATACTAGTCCGAAAAAAATGTCGTGTAATAGTTGTTTAGGTAACTATTGCAGGAAGGGAATGGCGTGGGAGTGAAATGTTGGCTACAATAGGAGCCGGCCGTAATTTTGAATGGCTGAAGATGCTTTCATGCGGTTTGGGTAGAGAACTAATTGCTCGCACACGTAGGCAAATGGCGTAGCCTTTGGTAGAAGGAAGGCGTTTTGTGGGTCCCTCAAACCAAAAATTTGAACTTTTCTTGCTTGTAAACGTATTGTTACTTCCTCGAATACATAGTAAAGTTAAAATACTTTAGTGTCCTTGATAAAAAAAAACGTAACAAGTGTGCTAATTACCTTGCGCACGTGTTGCGTAAACTTTTTTAACTCTCAGTGTTCGAAAATATTTCGCGCACACTTAGCGATGTTTCGCGCGCTGTTAGATAGAAACGATACGCATTTTGTTTCGCTCAGGGGAAACAAGCACTAGAACCTTGTTTCGGGTGCGGCGTAATCATTTTTTTCTCAAAAGATCTATCACACTATCGCCTTTACCGTTCTCAGGATTAAAGTGAAATTTTCAAACGTTCCCTACATCTTGATTGTTGAAGCTGTGTATTGGGTGCTTACAGCCTCCGCGGGTGGGCGGAGGGGCTGCTGGCCAGGGCGGCGCGGGAGCGACCGCGCGCCGCGCGACCGTCGGCCGTCCTCGAGGCTGGAGGGGCGGATGTTTGTGTCCAATGTGTTAAAAATTGTCGGCCACAAATGCCCATGCGTGTGTGTTTATCCATCTTTCGGTCGTTCTTCAGTAACTTGATAGAAATATTTCCCAACACAGTTCTTAGTGTAATAAATTTTGTTTTCAATGAAGTATTCGGGTGTCGTGTATTGCACCGGTAGAAGGTGCAGGAGGTGTGTGAATAGAGTGAGGGGTGGAGGGCAGCAGATCTTTTTCTGTTCAGTAGTAACTGATTAAAATTCCTATCAAAACTGTGTAATGCAGTGGAATGGACGAAATAATCGCGGTTACTTGGCTGAGTATTCTTTTGACTCGAAATCCGTTCTTCCTCGTATAGTGAACAGGGTCGTAATTATTGGATGCGACTCGGAGTTGTTAGGAGAGTGGCAATGGTCTTGGAGATGGCGTGTGGGGCCGGGGCTTTCCGCGCAGCTGCGTCAGCCCTGCGACCTTAGCGGGCTTCCCCCCTCGGCTCCCCTCTTCACTCCCCCTCAGCCTCTACCCCACCCACGCACCCCGGGTGGCGTAGCCACAGCTGCTTCTTTTGCCCCCCACTCCGGATTGGGCCGATCTCATAACTGAGCCGCCATGCGCCTTCCAGTGGGTGGCTAAGCCGGGCTTCCCGCGAGGGGTTTTCTCTTGGCTGCGTCGGTCGGTTGTGCCCTCGCTCTGCCTCCTTGTTCGCGTCGCCCGGGGCGCCCGCGTGCGCTCTCCCGCGCCCCGCTGCCCTGCACGTGTTCCATCCAGCCTCAAAGCCTATTGCGTGGTGATTAAAATCCTCGTCCTTTGAAGAAGAGGGCAGGGCTCTTGATTTCTTATTCGGTGCGATGACATTTGGAGTATAAGTGTCACTGACTTTTGTCATTTAGTGAGTAACATTTGTTATATCATTTATTTTTGGAAATGGTTGATTCTTTTAACACGTGTCCGGGTTTCAACTGGGATGTCAACAGCCACTCCAAAAGAAAAGCAGAAGTTACCCCAGAAAGAAAGAAGCAGAATGAGTTTTTGTTCCTGTAGCAGCTGGCGACTGAGTGAATCGTGTGAGGCGCGGCCCCGACGTGCGAGTGGTCGCGTCCTAAGCCCCCGGGAGCCGCTCCCGTGCTTTCCTTCTTTGAACGCGCGCGATCTCTTTCCCCTTCTTTGCAGATGCGTCCCATGCACTGTCTTAGTTGGTCGCTTCAGCTAAAACAAAATAAGTTGCATTCCGCGCCTTAATGCAGGGCACTCGAAAAGGAACTACGTAAAGAGGGTAGCGCAACCTAAACGGCCATCAGTCGATTCCCCCTTCCAGGCAGCACAAAGGGGTTGAGGAAAAATTATAACAATCAAACGGATATGCAGAGTTTCGAGTAGAATAGATTTGTGATTCCCAAAATACGTAATATTCTGCAAAGTTGGAAACTTCAGTGACAGCGGGGTGAAGGCATGCAACTGCTCACGGCACTCAACATCTTTGGCGCTGGCTCACTTGCGCGAATACCTCTCCAAGCACAAACCTCACCATTCGCTAGTTTAGTGACATAAGGATGCCTATTAAATTGTTTGCCAGTTCTACTGTGTAAGCCATATTTTCTTCTTGATTCCATCGTCAACTTCTTTGGCCTCCTTTTTCTCAGAGTTCTCTTTGCAGCCTATTTCTTAACTCGTTGCGTCCACTGCCCGTGCCCGCCCTTCGGTCTCGCGGCGTGCTGCTGGTGCTGCGCGAGATTTCGTTACTCCCAATCTCCAGCGCCCCTGCGCTCTCGCCCTCTCCGTCGACGCGCCTCGCTTTCCTCTCCCAAGAAAAGTATATATATATAAGTTTGTGTATGCTTAAAAAACTCAAAATGTTCTTCACTGATTGGGCTGAAATTTTGACACGTTATACAACCCGCTTTAATGATTTTTATCTATTTTTTGCGTCAGTAACATACCCGCGACCGCCAGCAAATACCTTTTTTAACTGTCAGCCACCACGCCATCTGCCGGAAGCGACGGGAACACTCGCCATACTAGCTAACGACAACCGCAGTCACATATGAATCATTACCTGTTCTCAGTTGCATTGTTTATTAACAAAAAAACGTATCCACTTGCATCCTGTTCAGATTATTGTACAATTTGAATCAAATATTCACCTTAATCAAAGTACTTTTGTGTGATCGTGTCGTGATTGAGCTGCGCCCTTCGCGAAATTGTAAGTAGACGATCTGTTAGGTTATTTTTTGTATTATGTTTTGTCATTGGCCATGCAAATTGTTGACTGACGAGATGGTGGAGTTGTCTGAGTGGGTCTTGCGTGTGATGTCGAAGCTCTGTGGGTGATTTGAAAGTATTGAGAAAAAACATATCTTCATATTGTTGAAAAGTTCGTTAGTAATTCAATCAAATTCATAACAAAAATTATATAAAGATACATTAATGTTGTAAAGGATAAAGGCCAAACAGACAAAAACCCTAACCTCAGTACATCAGCATTTCATTACACTTAATTCAACGTTTCGGTCAGCAGAAAAGTATGGCTCTCTTCAGGAAAAAATGCATAATACATACATACATACTATAATATGATACTGACGGTAATATACATGATGATAAAATGATATATGATACAAGGAAATTTAAATGTAGACACATAATATTAAAATTTTATAAAATTTGATTGTAATGGGAGGTTCACCTAACATATATCTGTGAAAAAGAGAAGGCTATTTGTCTGTGTGTAAGTTGAATGTATTAGCATAAGATAAAAAGTGATAAACTTGCGAAGGGTTGTACTTAGTTTATGATGTACGTATTGAGATATGCCAGGTATCTCAAAGATAGTTTGAGATTGTAAAGTCCAGACAACATCCATTGTTTGTGACGGGACTTGAAAATAGAACGCGACATAGTATATTCGTCAGCAGACAGTATGGTAGACATTTTTACTTTAGTCAAAACAAAGCGTGGATGCTGATAGGCAAATTTCAGGATTTATGTATTATCGTAACTGAAATCTATGTATATAAAACGAAGCCGGGTTAGTTACACCATTTGTAACTCAAGAACCGCTGGACCAATTTTAATTATCCCTGTTTTCTTTACGAATGTTAAATTTGTTATAAAATTTATGATGCTGCCTTTTTTATATTTGTGTAATTTTTGGAAGATGCTTTCGAATTTTGAGGCAGATATTTATTTTTTTAAGTTTTTCTTATATTTTTTTACATTTATTTAGATCAACGTTTCAAAGGTCATTGGCCTTCTTCTTCAGGGTCTAATGAAATTAAATATACATCAATTAAAACAAAGTTAGAATAATGAATACCATTATAAATTGGATAATTAAAAATATAAAATGGATCAACGGCAACCTGCGAGAGAAATTGCATCAATTAATTTTATAAACTTTCATGAATTACCTGAATTTTAGTAATACGCTGTATGTTTTGATTTTGGAATAATAATTTCTCACTCGTGTGTTTTATTCACAGCCTCCTAACTTAATATAAAATTGTGTAAACAAATAGCAAATTGTTTTGATCGCCGAAAGCCTCAAAGAAACGTTTCTCACACCGTAATCTACAGTATGAGATCTTCTTGAATATTCTATTTTCGCCGTTCGGCGATTCTCGATATTACCCCACATGCTCAGAGACGTGCAGAATATGCAACTAAATGTGAATGAAAGGGACAGAGAGGGGAGAGAGGGACTGGGAGAGGGGGAGGGGGCAGAGGGAGAGGGAAGAGAGAGAGAGAGAGAGAGAGAGAGAGAGAGAGAGAGAGAGGCAGAGAGAGACAGATTCAGATTTAGACAGGGACAGAGGGAGGGAGATGAAGACTAGAACAAAGTCTGCCGGGTTCCGCTCGTAGAATTATAGTTTCGTAACAGTTAATTCAAAACAAAAGTTTCCAAACATTCGAATATAAGAATTAAAACGGCGAAATAAATAGAATGTTAATTCATAAAACACTGTCCTTTTGATTTACATTTCTAACGAGGAGGCTGGGCCCAGGATACATTGTTTTATATTTGCGATGACTTGGAATTGTGTTTTAATATGTGATATTATAAAGTTACGCTAAAGTTTCTATAGGAAGGAAGTCATCAAGGATAGCTGAAATACCCGCGTTATTCGAATATTTATTTGTCACAAACGTGTATTGGGCTGGAAAAGGATAAACTCTACCAACACACCCTACCCTGCGCGGCACTACTAAAACCCACTCCGCTTCTTCCTGCTGACGTTCGTCTTCCCTGCTTCGCGAGGCTTTGCCCCGCCCTGCCCCGCCCTGCCCCGCCCTGCCCCGCCCTGCCCCGCCCTGCCCCGCCCTGCCCCGCCCAGCCCAGCCCCGCCCAGCCCTGCCCCGCCCTGCCCTGCTTCGCGAGGCTCCGCCCTGCCCTGCCCTACCCTACCCTACGCTACATTACCCTACTCTACCTTCCCATGTTCTGAGCCCGCCCCACAATGCAGACTAGGCCATTTATAGTTAATCTCACAGCTTGTCAAACTTAATTAAGTTTGCGAATTGGAATCGCAGCGTTGGCAAACATTTTGCGGGTTCAAGAAGTGTTATAATATTACATAAGTTGCAAATAATGCGAGAAAGTACATGCTGTTGTAACTGCACTAGCTTTGACAGGATGAGCGCCCTCTGCCAGCGCTCGCCGTCCGTCCGTGCGGTGGTGCGCGCCCTGTCAATATTGGTCCAGTTCTTGAGTGGGCTCCCCTCCGCGGCGAATGCTGATGGAGTTAGGGCGTGTGAAGCTCGTTATTAGCGGGGTTAATGAGGTGGCAGCAGCGCAGCGGTGCCGGCGGCGGCGGCGCTGCGGTCGCTCGTGGCAGCCGCTGCGCTGCACAAACGCCACACCACGCCCCGCCACTCTGGGCGTGGAGTTTGTATTAGGTACCTTCTATTACACGTTGTGCAACGATTACAATAAAGGAATCTTCTTGCGCACACGTGAACGTTTGATTTCGCGGATCATTTGCACTGCAACCCCCCTCCCTCTTTGTGCAGGTAGACTGGATATGACATACATGTAAATTGAACACCCATGAAATACATAAATCGAATTTAAAATAACCTTAAACTGCAAATATTTCAAAACAATTTACATGGATACAGAAACAATAACGTGGCTTTGTGTGGATTAGTATCTGCTTAGTGAAAGTTAATTTTAAAAGTTGCAAACGCTCGCTGTTGGATCCATCGGTGCGTACTTTACACTTTGGATGTCGTCCATTGCCCGTTTGAGGAATTGGAGAGCAGGCTTTCCCTGTCGACAGAGAAGACCGGGCGGTGACTTGTCGCCCCCGTCGCGCAGACGACTCTTGACGCTCCACTGCAAAAGCTGGTATTTCAGGCGAGATGCCGCTCGTGATATTTAACATTCCGGAAATTGCGATCGCGCAAATGAATGGTCGTTTGCCCACGTTCCGGGCATGCTCGACTGCTCCAACGCTTTTCTTCACGAAATGACGCTATTGAACTGCTTAACAGAAACCCACGCCCCCTGCGCGCCACTCCATTCGCAGTGCTCCAATCTCATGCCGTCCCTTTCGGCCGTTCCATTTCTTGGAATGCGTTGTTTTCGGGGTCTATCCTGGTAGCCGGTGCTCCGCCCGTTGAAGGCCCCCGCAAACAATTGTTCACCGGCTCAGGACGCTGGGCCTGTGGCTATGGGGAGCTTCCCAGACTGCTTATGTCACGTACGCCGAAAGCACCTTTGACCGTTGCTGGGCGGCCCCTGGCCTTGAGAGGGCGCCGTTCGATTTCAGCCGAGGTCGGATGAGCTGTGGTCCCAATGATGTTTGTATACTTTCGACACAGCATATGAATTGGGAAGGAAGCCTAGATTGGCCATTGAAATCATCAATCTATGTGATTCTTCTTGCCCTAAAGTTCTGTGAATAGTTGAACGGATTGATATAATTCAAAACAATATTCCGAAGCTAAAGGAATGTATTTCGCCCAAAGTTTAATTGCGAATTCCGTCAAAATGGCAAAACGGTGGGCTGCGCTCGTCAGAGGTCGTGTGTACGGGACCGGGGTTCCGAGTGGACGACTGGAGTTCTTCAGCTACGAGGTTGGCTCTGAGCAGAGTTCAGCGCATGCGCCATGCACTGCGTGTGGCTGCTCCTGAAGACTGCGCTACACATTGGAACGTTTAGTGCTAAACACTTGAGCGTCCCGCGACGTAACTCGTTCGCGTGCCACCTCTGGGGCCTGTGTTCGCATTTGGGTCACTTCTTGTACTCCTTCTACACACACGTTCGCCGCAGCTTTATTTCAATGTTTTTGTGCCATAAATTCTTTCATAGTTTTAACGGCTGTGATTGCTTGTAGCATTGCCGTGATCCCTGCTGCCGCTTTGACCTGGAGATCCGAGGGTTTCTGTCCCGCCGGTGGTGAATCCTGTCGGTCTTCTTGGCGCGACAGCCCGCGTACGTGTCATGGCCTATGAGCAGCGTCCCGGCCTCGCGGCCATGGGTTAAAGGGGTACGTGTGGTTAGCACGAAGTTATCCCCGTGCCGTATTCTGGTCTTCTTAACCTGAGAAGCGAGTTTTCCCTCGTCACACAGCAACATATGCTAGGACATTGCCAGGAAAACGCACACCATAATATTGTCCGACCGGGAATCGAACCTGGGTCGCGTCATGGAAAGCGAGCGCGCTGACGAGTGGTTGGATACTGTACACTAGCTATGAAGGTGTTGCTGGTAAATTAGAAATATACGGTTGAATAGCGATGTGCAATTGATATGATTATTCCTGACAAATTGAGTTTTGTTGTCAAGTTGCCTGCCAAGTTGCGTAATTGTTCTGATTGTTTATGATACTGCCCGAAGTTGCGCTTTGACACTTTTGACACTATTTTTTTCTAGGGCTTTTATCCAGCCAACAGCCGGTTACCCTTTACGTCCCGATAGGACGCATATTCAACCATACATTAGACCAACACACTTGCGGGCTCCTCTGATCTGGGGTCAGCAGATCGCGAGGCCCTCCGCGACATTACAAACAAAGTCAAGGGACAAACAACCATGCCCTAGGCGGGACTCGAACCCGCGACCGAAGCGCTGAGTCGGTACTCGCTCTTAGCCACCTCGGCCATCCAGGTCGGCTTACAGTAATATTGCAATGGTAAAAGTGCCTCTGTGATCTATTACTGTATTATTTTGCAGGAAGAAAATGACTAATGTTTTGTAATGGATGGAATTTCGTTTCTTCGAAATTTCGTTTTGAAATAATTTATTTACTCTATGTATCTAGAATAAGTGTGAGGTGAAGCGTTTTGCTTGACATTTCCGACTTAGTATTCTATTCCTTGAAATATATTCGTCTGGAAAGTTTTATCTGCCTCACAAATACAATCATTTATTTTCTATTGAAGAGGACATGCATTATCTCTTCTCCGACATTCATTATTATCGCCAAAACAGCATGATGACCCCTCGTGACACTTCACACCACAAGCCAAAACGCAAATGGAAAAAAACAAGCAACAAAAACGACACAAAATCATCTAACTTGAAGATGCTCTTGGATACTTTTTACCGCATTGCACAATGATTGACTAGGCGAAGGAATCACTAAAAATCTCTAGAAATCTTCCCGGGCAAACAAATCCTCGGTTCTATGAGTTTCTGTAAGAGTGAGAGGGTAGATACATACTAATTGTCAAAATGAAAATAACAGTCTGAAAATTAATTCGTAAAAACTTCTTTAGATACCTATATTCAAAGACTCTTGAGTTAAAATGCATGAAGAATTTATTAACTTCATTTGTAGTAACTTTACTGTCTTTAAATACAGGGATCTAAAGAAATTTTTACGAAATAATATTCAGTTATTTTGATGCTGTCAATTTGAATATACTCCACATAATTGCGATACTGTAGCTTCATTGTAGAGATTTATAAATCTTTATTTACAGTAACTTTACTATTGTAGAATTCATGATAATGATGTAGAAATAGGGAATGTCGATCACGGGATTTGGGCGGAGTGAGTAGAAAAATTCAAACATTAGTTTGCCGACGTATCACAATATTTTTATTTCATTCTCAGGACTGGTTTAAAAACCATGAAGACAACATCACTATAAATATACACGTACAAAAATTAATAACATGATATACTATAATGATACAAGATGCCCATACCTTACTAAAGAAATATAGATATTTACAATCTCTCAGCAGCATTTTGGCCGGAATCCAACCCAACTCTACATGGACCTGCTGCAGTGCGAGGGTGCATCCCGCATCACGTCCAGCTCTGGCCAAGGCACCAACGCAAGTAAAAGAGAAATCTGCTACAATTCAGTTGTAGGGTCGGGACCTCGCGCTACAGCCACTCAAAACATGTGCATCCGGTAAGAAAGTGTTTAATAAAAGCAAACATAAGGAAACTCAAAACTGAGGACAGTACCCTATCAAACGGGCCACGGACCGCGCGCGATCTGTCCTTCCTCTTCCTTGTCCTATTCTCTCCCTTTACACACACACTTACACCAACATGCACTACACTACCACATATTCGGGGAGACCGGTCGGGAGCTTAGAGCTTGTCCCGACTTGGGCGGTGCCCCGCTTGTGGGAGAGTCCTGGTTAGGGGGAAACCCCACTAGCCGACGGTAGGTCGGCGCCGGATCTCGCCATCCAGCGAGGGAAGATCACCGCCATCTCCCGAGAAAAAACATGCACTACACTAACGGGACTAATGACTAAAGCAGTTGACGTGCCCGGAAACACGAAAAAATCAATCAAAAACTGAGGAAATACTCTGAGTGGTAGTGTAGGAAATGAGGAGCGTGCGAGGCGCGGCCTGGGCGCTTGCGCTTGGGCGCCGTGCGCGTCGCGACGCCACCGCGCAATAGCTTAACTGCTGCCGCCGCCGCTTCCTTCATTGAATCCGCTCGGTTAATTGTGGCCGGTGGCCCCCTCCACCTTCATTTCCACTACCGCTTTTGCAGAGCCTCGGGCGCTACTCTTCGCCGTTTCTTCCGCGGACGCCTCGCCTGGAGCGGCGAGCAGCCCCCGTCGCAGCCCATTTACACGACCCCATTGCTTCCAATTTGCTGGAAATTCCCGGCGACGGAGTGGGGAGCAGGGCGCCTGCCGATCGAACGTCGCTGCCGACGCAGCCGATGAGCTCCGCCGGCGCCGCTCAGAGCTATTCCCCAGCGGACGACCGTTGTTTATCGCTCTCGGGCGACGTTTTACACAGCAATAGCAATCGTTTCACGTGGGTGCTGCTGCTGTTGTATGAAAGAGGTTCTGTGACGGCGTTCGAATAAAATTCCTTGCGAGGTGGATACGCTGATTGAACGTGTGATGTGCGTAGTTTGAGGCGATTTGTACTCCATTGTTTTCGCAGTAGCCTCATGTTTCGAAGATTTGGTTTTCCTATTTTGCCTCATGGACATCCCTTTCAGATGTTCCAGTGTTTTAGACCATTCGTGCGACCTCTCCCTGAAGAGGAAGCGGCTTATTTTAGATTCAAATTAATTTAACAAACTTATTTCAATATATTAGATTCTAATATTTTGGTGTTCATGATTTATGAAAAACGTGATCAAGAAATTGGGTGACGGTATAGTATAGTAGCGGGATAAACAAATAGAACATGTTGTGGTCTGTATCTGCCTCGTTTTATGAATGTTATTGTAGTTTTTAATAATATTTTCCATTATATGACGGCAATGTAACTTAATTAAAACTAGTGGTGCTACATAATGGCACACACATTCTCGTATTAGTTACCTTATCTCTTCAGTTTGGGGCATCTTTCCGGTTTTGCCCCACCTTCTTTTCAGTCACCATGTATTGTCGCTCAAAAGAAATTTTCTAACGTTTACTCAATATTTCCTTCGATCCGCATTTTTTTAGAATAGGAATGTGACTTCAAAAATTTACAGAAGGATAACAATTTGTGCTATGTGCACATTTTCAATTAAAATGTTGGAGCTGTTTTTAAGAAAACATCGTTTGAGCGTTACTGAAAATGGGTATTTTCGAACTCATTTTCACCCAAAATTTGACAGTTGTCAAGAAACTTTGTGAACAATTATTGGATGTATCTGTACTCAGAATTGCCTTATTGTGGAAGAAATACGCATAATGTAAATATTAACTACGTGAGGAATGTTTAAAAAAAATCATTTGTGTAATTTTGAAAAAAATAAAAGAATAAATCACAGTGCCATTAAAGACATGTTATGCAGTGCATTTAGCACTCCCGGTACAAAAAGTTTAAAGAAAAACTTTGGATGAGTTTTTGAGAAAATGGCAGCTGAACGTTTATGAAAATGCACAATTTTGAACTCATTTTCACAGAATAACTTTAGTTTTTGATGAACTTTACGAGACCAAACAGCGTGTTTCAAAACAAAATGATAATTTTTAACGTGCTTGCTAAGGTACATCGAATTCGTGTTTTTTCACCAAAGTTCAGTATTTCGACTTTCGCAGCTTATTTCAGAACGAAAGGCTTGAACTGATACACTCATAACGGAAACAAGTACTCGGCATTTAGTGAGATCAACTAGGTCATGTGAATGAATCGTATGCATCTATGAAAATCGTTTTCTTTTATCTGAAATATTTAGTTTTAAAAATGGTGAGACTTTCACGTAAAATGATGGATTGATCCTCGTCAAGAGAAGCGAAAGTTGGGAGGCGGTTGGAGCCACGTCAATCCAATACAACGCTATCCCAACAGAACTGACGGCTGAAAGTTGGCTTTCCAGTCCAAGCAGACCTAATTTCCTAAGCGGTTTGTGGTAATAAAGGAAAGCAGTAATCCAACCTTTTTAGATGCTTGAAAGTTACTAATAATACATTAACGACCGAAATTATTCAAATAATTAATTCTCTTTTTATAGAATTATTACATTCAAATATCTCATAGACTTTTTCTGGAGTTACCTTTCGGAAAACCAACTCGAGTGGAACAGATTTTGAAATTAATAAACTTTTAATTAAACTTTCGAGTGAGTTGCTTGTAATATTTTTCAATGCGTATTCATGGAAACTAGACCATCCGCGACCTCTCTTCACCCGGTGGCTGTGGGCCTCACTGGCGTCACATGCAGCTGCCATCGCACTGGGTGCTTACGATGTTGATCGAGGCCATAGCGCTGGGGCAAATGGTTTGCGCGGCTACAGCTAGATCACAGCGCTGAAAAACGCATAGTTTTGGAGAAACTTCTTAGAACCTTCTGCACAGGGCAAAAGCAAATCATCAGTTCCTCACCAGGAGACCGAGACGCGTCCAATGAAACTTAATTTTCCTCGATTGGTGGAAGGGAAGGGGACTAATCGATAATGCCGAACTGTGCCAATTACTCGAAAACTGTGTAAGGAGTTGCCAGACGATTGTCTCGTCATCCCCTAGTGTATTGTTTATACGGTTGGTTTAAATGTAGTAATTAATAGTACTAGTACTATTACTACTAGTACTATTACTACTAGTACTATTACTACTAGTACTATTACTACTAGTACTATTACTGCCAGTACTATTACTGCCAGTACTATTTCTGCCAGTACTATTACTGCCAGTACTATTACTGCCAGTACTATTACTGCCAGTACTATTACTGCCAGTACTATTACAGCCAGTACTATTACAGCCAGTACTATTACAGCCAGTACTATTACAGCCAGTACTATTACTGCCAGTACTATTACTGCCAGTACTATTACTGCCAGTACTATTACTGCCAGTACTATTACTACCAGTACTATTACTACCAGTACTATTACTGCCAGTACTATTACTGCTAGTACTATTACTGCTAGTACTATTACTGCTAGTACTATTACTGCTAGTACTATTACTGCTAGTACTATTACTGCTAGTACTATTACTGCTAGTACTACTACCACTATTACTACTACCACTACTAGTACTACTACTAGTACTATCGCCATCACTAGTAGTGATGGTAGTGGTAGTGGTAGTTACTACCGTCGTCACCGCTACCATTCCTACTAATACGAAAGTGCTATGACTTACGCGTCCCAATGAATACAGTTTTTCAATCAGTGAACAGTAAACGAAAGTAATTCCATAATGAGTGTGTAAAATACCCTTAGATTGGAATTCCTAGGGTCGCCCTAGTCGCCGCTTCTGACTGCATTCCGCGAAGGAAGCGATGGCGAAGGGAAAGACTGCGCGGGGGTGGGGGTGGGGGTGAGGGAGGCTTCTCGCGCTAATGTGATTGCCCCTACTGCGCCTGCTGCCCGCGCTCTGCGGATGCGACTAATAATGGAATGGCAAATCACTTTCCGCATTGAAATTCATTCAAAGAGAAACCTTTGCACAGCCTTCCCTTTCACCAGCGGCAAACAATTCCCGTGTAGTGACTACCTTTACAGAATGAATTTGCTGCTCGTGAAACTTGCCTGTTTTATTGAACGGTGCTGAACGATATCGTACTGACTGCTATCATGTGCTAGAAAAATTCTGTCTTTTGTCGCATCAATGATTATACGTTTTTAAGGATCAAACATATGAAAACAGCATTTTGTGAATGTTTTTCTCTAAATTACTTTATTTGCCGAGTTCGTGTGGCGTCGTTCCTCCATAACAACAGGTGGCTAAATACCTGATCAGAGAATTCAACATCGTAGAATAACTTGCCATTTTTTCTTTCTCCTATACGTATGTATGTATGATAGTATGTATGTATGATATACGTAGTAATTTACGTACTTTATGGAATGTTACTCATGCTGCAGCAAATCGTTTCGAGATTTCAACGAAAATGCACGTTTTCGAGTATCCTGATACCGAAAAAGTTTTTCTACGCGTAATGGACGCTTCAGAGAATGGTACAGGTCTAATTTTCGTTGAAATTCCTGATTTTTCGAAAATTGCTAAAGTTAAAATATTTTTCGGTGTATTCATACTACCACAATATTGAAGAGAGATTTTTTGTTTTTGATGAAATCATTTCTTTAAAGACTGATATTAAAATTAGATGATGTATAATTTCTCGAAAATTCGAGGAGATTTCTCATATTTTTGTGTCAAATATTTGCAGTTTGAAATTTTTTTAAACAATCATTTTCTCAAAAACAGTTCTAATTCCTTTCTTTAAATTTTCTCATTGTATGTATCAAAGGACTGTAAAAAATCATTTTCGGCAAACTCTCTTTATTTTAAAAAGTTGCAAAAAATTAAGAGAGCAAAAATACAGTATTGAAGATAGAGATTTTTGCCTTAAAAACAATCTGTTCTAAAAAATCTAGCTCTTTAAAAAAGGTCATGTAAAAATTGTACAAAAAGGGTAGCTTGTGCTTGAAATTAATGAAATTTATAAAAAAAGACAATTTCTCAAATACTCCAAATTTTAAAAAATCCACGTTTAGAACAATGAACGTTTTAAGAGAATGGTACAGGTCTCATTTCCGTTGAACACTCTGAATGGAAATAATACGATAAAGAATGTAGTACCGCCACTAGTCAGTAAAATAGTTTTAGTTTATGCAATGAACAGTGTACGTCAAATGAACTGGTTTCGTCTGAATATTTATAGCTGATATATGTATCCCGTATATTCTCGCTTCTCACAAGCCAATTTTAAGCGTCTAAATAGTTTTTTGAAGCTTTAACGTTCATGTTCCCCCAATTCCGTAAACGTCGAATAATTAAGTACACTGAAGGCTAACAGCTGTTTTGCGTCATAGGCGGTGGTTCCTGTTTCGCCTTCGCTCATTGCGCGTTCCTCGGCCTTTACGACGTTTTGTTCTCGGAGCGCGAGCGCTGTTCAGTGCACTGGGGGTCAAGGACACCTGACGAGTGGGCTATTAATGCTAGTACGCAGATTTAGGAACGGAGTTTCTCGTTTCTTAAGGCAATGCCGAGCGCTGAATATTTTCAAGCAGCTGCTTGAAAGTAACGAAGAATGACGCTGAAGGATACTAAGTGGCTAGCATTAATAAAATGTTTTGAAATTGGAGAATTTTTTATGGTTACTGAAGGGAGGATAGGATAATCTTCATTCAATTCTAATTTAAAATCAAGAGCATTTACTAATCCAATGTCCCTCTCATTCCGGTTAGTTTTTAAAAAGTGTTGCATGTTTTATTTACTTATTTATTTAATTACGGATTCTCATCCAATATACAAAGTTATGTATATGAATTGTGTTAATATGCGAATTGAATAGCTAACGAAGTAACAATGATATAACTAATCTCATCATATCAAATTCAATAATACAATTATATATCAGTTAAAAAATAACAGCTTATTGTTCGCATCTCTAGTAAAGTTCGGATTGGAAGGTTCCCAGAGATCAACGTAAAGGTTATTTGCTAATTTACACATCCGTGAAATCGGATTATTTGTTGTATAATGTGATGTAACACGTGCTGGTCATATAATTATGTGATGAAACTAAACCGATGTGTCACCACTATAAGGGAGGATTACCGTCACACCCAAGGTGCGTCGGTCAATTTCAGATAGCAGGGCACACGCCCTAAATAGGTTTATAGGGCGCCAAGCGTGCCGCTTACCAGCCATCAGGCCACCGACATTGAGCATCTCAGGGTTGGGCGCTCTGGGTAGAAGGATTGCATTCTGTTTATTCAGTAGTACAATAATACACAGAAACGGAAATTTTTTTTAAGTGCAACCCGCGGGAACACAGTGTATTGCAAGAAAACAATGTCAACAATTTGTTTTCTCACTAATACAGTTCAACTATCTCAAGTCCGACTGATTACTTACAGAAATGAAGATGAACACACAAAATTGTGGTGACAGTGACGTTGCTACTTCAGTTCGAGGGGATTATACGTCCGTTACCGGTCAGTGGAGGGCGGGAAAAGTCCGCCTAGACGCCGTTGAGAAGGCCCCCTTAGATGCCAAGAAACGACCTGGGCCCCCGGTGTCCGCACCAGGGAAGCCGGCAGCCGTCCGCAGCCACCCGCCAAGTGACGTGTCGTAATTTCGTTGCGCGAGTCCCAAGTCGTCAAACGTTGCCTTGGCCGCGTTTAGCAGCCGAATGATCGTACTGCACACCCTCTCTGATATGTTTCAGGTGTCGATCCAGTTAACACATCACTCGCAATGAATTCCGAAGACAAGTAATGCCTGGTCGGATTATTTAGGCAGGCTGGTGTTGGCCAAACGCACGCTGGAGAATTCGGCCTGTAGTTGCCGAAGTTTTGTCAAGTCAATTCTGTCTCGTATATTTGGTGTCAATTTCAGTATTTAAAACTGCATCCTGCCGTCAAGTCCGTCACTGAAATCTTGCGCCAAGCGCATCTCACCGTGTTTCTTCATGTCCCGTCACCGCGGATTTTTGTAAAGTTCCTTTTTCTTCTCCACGCCACCGTGGTCCTCTCGATCCAAATCCCCCTCCCTCCCCCCTTTCGCAAACTTCATGAGCTCCGTCACGTGGCTAACGCTGTGCCTCTGGTTGGCACGCTTCTCGAAACTTCTATCAGCCTATCTCTTTGATTGGGTCGAGGAGATCCCACTCCTTTGCTACCTACATTTCCCTGTCTCTAATTGGTTGTTCTTGGACGCGTGGTGCGTACGTGAGGTGGTGCACAGCTCTGTCCGCCGCCCCCTGATGGTTTTATGACCTGGTCTTAGGGATTAGCTGGCGGACTGCTACTGAGTGTCTTAATGTGACTGTTCCGACGTCCATCTGACAATTCCCGAAGACAAGGGACGATGCAGGGTGGTCGGAGGGCTCCCGCCGCCCTCGACGTGCGCCGCTCGAAGAGGGCCCCGGAGACGCGTCCTTTAGTGAAGGTGTGAGTGGCCCGGCAAAGTCCGCGCGCTGAAACGCACGTGGGCGTAGATATTTTTTTTATATTATGTATTTTACGTCAAAAACAGTTAAAAACTGTGTGTGACGTGCTATGGGGAGAAGTGAATTCTGTGCACGTTTTCAAAATTCTGTGATCCCTACCCTATGCCATATGCTACTTGAATTTGGAATACAGAAAGAAAATTACGGTTTTTTGCAAAGATTGTTGACATAATATTCGCTCCGATGTAAAAATCTATTTTAAAGAGTAAATCAGCAATAAATTAGAGCTCTTCATGTCCTCATCAAGGACACTCATCATGTCCTTCGTCACGGAATACTTCCTGCCGCGACATGCTGAACGATAATTTGAATAACTATATTTTCCACTGACTTCTAGAAGACGTGAACAAATAATGAAGTTACATTTTTGTCCAGAAGCAAGCGGACGAAAAACCTGACCGAGATGGGGGTCATTGACCCAGACGCTGCGGTATAGTACACGTTACAGGTTGTTTACAATTATACTGTCCAAATGATAAATAATACATTAAATATCACAGTTAAAATTAATGTTACTTTCCTTGATGCTCAGTATAGTCTGTAAATGTATAGAAACAGTTATGCAACCGAAACGATTTCACTTGGAATTTAAACTTTTCAGTTAATTTAGTCGTTTAATGTCATGTCGCAAAGTGTTGTAAAATAATGTATTATATGTGAATTTTTTGAAATGAGCTGTTGATACTCTCACCTGATGAATATGATTTCTACTTTATAGTTATAGATAATGTTATAGTTACAGATCACGGCGGTTTCTGAAAATATATTCCCGCCCTTAAGCAAGTCATTTTTGACAAAAGCCACTGAATCGTAAATCAATAGACAAGGAAATAGTAAAATTCCTAGATTAATAAAGAGAGGCTTACAAGAATCACGTCGGTGGGATTTGGTTATTATTCGTACAATCGTTTTTTGTAATCTAAAACTCTGGGAGCTATAAGATGTATTACCTCAGAATATTATGACATGTCTCAGGCGGGAATGAACATTCGCGGAATATACACAACGAGCAGTATGAAGGCTGACTGAATTTGAAAGAATTCTGAACGCGTAGCATAATGAACTTAATTTTGTGTTCAATTCATTTAAATGGACGTTCCATTTGAGATTTGACTAAATTGAGAGACCTAAAATTTTTTGTTGTAAACAGTAAATTGTTGTAAACAGCGCTCCGCGCTGGGTTCTAAATTGGCTTATCACAGGGGTCGCGACATGCAGATGTGGATGAGACTCTTTGCAACAAACAGCAGTGTATAGTTTAAATATAGTGTATAGTTAAAAAAATATAGTTTCTTCTTGAAGCAGAGGGAACACGAAATCTCAATTGTTCCAGCAGAAGTGGACAATCAGTTAGTCCATTAATTTGTGTAAAAAGTGTAGATCATTATAGTTTCTCGAGGAAAGAGAGGCAATACCTAATAGATGCGAAATAGTTAAATTCTCGTGATTATAAATGTAGGCGATTATCTATAGTTCTAAAAAAATTATGTTGGACAGTTTCCAATTTTGGAACATGGTTAGAAAAGAGGGGGATCATACTGCTGATGAATACATCAAAATAGGTTTGACAAGCATTAAATTAATTTTCAATTAATGAGGATCATATAAATCATTACAAGTCCTAATGAAGCCCAGTAGTTGATTAGACTTATTAGTTGTATGATCAGTGTGATGAGAAAATGTAATATTTGAGTGAAAAATAATTCTAAATCTCTGATAACATCTACCTTCTGAAGTGAAACTGAATTCATCAAGTAGTCGTGTACAAAGGGAACTTAAAAGCGTGAAAAAGTAATATATTTACATTGATTGGGAATTAAAACAAGATCATCATCGGTACACAATTTATCAAATCTATTAAGGGCATTCTGCATTGTGATTATATTTTTACAGCATTCAATTTCATTATAAAGTGTACAGTCGTCTGCATAAAGCAGGAATTCTATGTCCTTCTAATTCTAATATATTGTTTATAAACAATGTAAAAAGCAATGGACCAATATGCGATACTTGTGGGACACCAGATAATACGGTGAAGCTATCTGAAACAATGTTCCCATATTTTACAAACTGAGTTCAATTTATTAGGCAGTTCGAAAACCATTGCAATAGAGAACCAGAAATACCAAATGCTTTTAGTTTCTGAAGAAGTAGTGAATGGTTAATTGAATCGAAACCTTTGCTTTAATCTTTACTAAAACCTTTACTAAAGTCGTATACTCTCGACTTATTTTCCATAGCGTTAAAAATATAATGCGTATTGTAGGTTAAATTGGATTCAATATTTCTCTTACTGATGAAACCAAACTGCCTATTAATCATAAACTGAAAATTCTTTGGTTTCAATTTATCGGTGATTATATATCCAAGTAACTTTCGTATTACGCTTAAAATTTATATAGTACGATAGTTAATTATCTAATTTTAATTTTAATTTTTATTTCCGACTTGGGTTAATGAAGGATTTCTACACTGCGGGAAAGGATCCTTTTGATAATAATTTATTAAAAACCATCTCCAAAATTTGTGAAATAACAAATAACTAGTTTTTTCACAAAAAAAGTAAGCCATCTGAATCTGCACTACAATGTGTATCTAGTTTGTTGATTTTAGTAAAAGCCAAGAACCCTGGGCTTAGTTTAATGGTAGAATCGGCATCTAGCCTTAGTAATGACAGCATTGTTTGCAAACTCAGAAGTCAAAGAACGCGTTTTTAGGCCAACGGATCAAGAAAGTGTGACATTCCACGCTTGATGCCATAGCGCTGTGCAGATAGACACGCAGCCGAACATATTATATGAAGAAGGTTTGGAGAGAGTATTGATAGCCGTGATCTTTTCGAAGGACGCAAAGATTCATTCTCTAGAAAAGCATTGAAGCGAATACACGTAAGCGGTTGGTGAGGTGCGAACGGATTTTCAGCGTAGGCTGGGTATTAGGTAAATGATAGTGAGGCGGGAATTTATTATTAGTTTGAGGTTTGAGAGCTTGGTATTGTGTAAATTGCAGTATTAAATTGTTATTGGAAATTTTATTCATGTAATAGTTGGAATTTCAAAAAAATTGTATCCGTGTTTCTAGGGGATGAATATTATGGTAGCTTCGTAGATGGAAGAATTTCTCAATAAGTAGCTGAATATTATGATAAGCCCAGAACCCTGGGTTTAGTTTTAATGATAAAATCGGCATCCAGCGACGTTGTTTGCAAAATCGGAAGTCAAAGAATACGCATTGTTGAATTATGTTCTATATTGAAAGTAATTCTCATGAGAACGAAAGAAATCGTAATCCTGGAAGGAATTGTAATTCTTATATATATATATATATATATATATATATATATATATATATATATATATATATATATATATATATATTGAAAAAGTTTGAATTGTTTAGAAGTATTTGTAAAGAATTTACCACCGTGCTTAATGCCCAAAGCAAATTAAATAAATTATCTATATACAACGTTTTTGCTAAATCAACAACTAATGCATCTAAATTATACACGTCTGTTATCAGTTTGGGGAGAAGTTTTGTGCTGGTTCTACATTCCAGACAAATATTTAAAAACAAAATTCTGGTGCCTTTCAGCTCTAAAACTTCAACTTGACAAGCTGTCAAATTCGCGCACGCTACATGAAATTACCGGTTACAGCTATCTCACTCCAAAACTTTACCGCTGTTGATGTTCGATGTCTTACGGATATGACATTCGTCTGGCGACATAACCTGAAAATTGTAGCTCGGGAGGATGGACCGATGATCTGCACGATCTCTTAGATCGATCCAAAATAGCACTCAGCTTTCCAATTTCGATGCCCAAAGGCGAAGCCAGGTTAATCTCGCACAGCAGTTGTTGAAGCGGTCCGAGACAAACAGATCTTGAAGTTAAGTTGGTTGGTCGAAAGTTGATGGTGATAGAATTATCTTATTTGCAATCAGTGCATCTCAGACAATCGGGAAAATCACAAACAACACAATCACAATCACAGCACACATATAACACACTAAAATCACTATCCAATAACAATTAAAACTTCGCAGCACACACACTAACTGAAACAAGATGACGGCCGGGACGGGGTACCGAGCGGAGCAACAGGACCCGTCCGTTCCCTCTGGTGACACCTTGTTATTTATTTATTTATAATATTTTATTATAATTGTTTTGGGGGATTTGGGGGTTTCGAGGTACTATTAGGTAATTATTTTTCTATAATTCTATTTGCATAATTTTTCGTTCTCTTCAGACTTATTGCATTTGAGTTGAGGAGCAGGTTTTTAAGTTCTTATGCCCTTGTAGGTGCTAGAATTTTCTTTAGTGTTTAAATGTATTGTAGTTCTTATGAGCAAATAAACATATTTCATATTTTTATTGGTTTTCGTGTGCATTGTCAAGAAAACGTCAGTTAAGTTATTTGTACATCCCTGATTTTTGGAATAGTAATGCAGGAATATTTTCTTTTCTAGAGACTAAATTAGTGTTAAATATTGGGTAGGTTTTCATTTTTTTCTGAAGTAAATTTCCTTCAAATTCTTAGAGTATGTCAAGAGTTTTGTATTTTCTTTTCAATGCTGAAAATGAAAAGGAAAAATAATTCTACTTGAGGGTGAAAAATGATGCTTTGTGTTGAAAGGTAGAAGAGTTCATGTTAGATGTTTCATGGAAGTCCGAATTTGCCACTTGGTTTTTGAACGGCCTTTGTTCCGGCGTGAGTGATAGACAGATTGCCGCATTTGGACGAGGTCGAGCATTACTCACTCGCATTTTTTATTTCGTGCAGTTAGTCATTTTGGATGTTTGTTTGGCCAACGCTGGCGTTACAGTCGCGCTGTTGCGTCGCGATGTATTCTCTACCGCGAGCATATTTCCCAACATCGAGCGGCTCAGAGAAATGAATTTACACGCGCTGAGCTTGTTCGTATCTCCCTGTTTGCGAAAAAAACGCGGTGTCTCCCAGGTAATTTTACGTAGAGGAGTTTTTCTGAATTTGTTGCATGCCCTGTAAACCTTTGTATGGGCGCAGCCAATTGCCAATGGGGAGGTGGAAGGAGCCCTGAAGGAACGCTGGCGGTGTCTGGACCTTCCGCAACATGGCTTGCTTCCATCCTTAGCCGCTGCCACAGGAGCTCTTGGCCCGAAGCCCCAGCCAGAGACTGAGTTGTTAAGCTACTCAGTCTTGATGCTTCCGTTCTTAGTATTTGGATGAATTACCTCTGCAATAAATAGGAAGTAATTTTGAAAATATAATATTGCACTGAGGTGTGTAAAAGTTATTGAAAATGACTTGCTATAACGGTTTATAGAATTTGTACTTCCAGTGTAAACAACTTTGCGATTGGCCTGATTTTCATATCTCTATTTAGAAATGACATTTTATGACGGCTCTGCTCTTTTAAAATGCATATTATTTCTTTGTTCCCATTGGTTGGTAATTCGTTTTTCTGTTTGTTTTCGAATATTCTTCCTAGAAGAGAGAAAAAATTGTATGCCTTAAAGTTGGTCAACATTCAAAGAGTAAAACAAATTCATCGATTACCTAGAAAGTAGAACCAAGAGAAATTAAGCATTTCATTACAATAAAATGTTCATGAATGTTTTTCATGTATGCGCTTTTGTTAGTTATGTATTCTTTAATAACATTCTTGGAAATAATCGGACCACTTGCATCATTTCCTTTCACAAATCTGAGTTGAGCTTCCAGGCAACATGAACAATCCACGTTTCCCCTTCGCGCCTCCCATTCGAGATGATCTGTGTTCTCGTGCACGCCAGACGTTTTTGGATCGCGCAAATATTTGTGCAGCTTCCGCAGCGCAATCGGGAATCGATGGCGAAGGCGATTATGGAAATGGAGCAGCGGCGAAGTGACCGTACGAGGTGTCGCCTTCCGACTCACACCATCCGCCCCTCCACTCTCCCTACCGCCCCGCCCTGCCTATTCCCACCCCTCCCCTTCTCCCTGCCACCCCGCCCTGCCTATTGCCGACTCAACTCCCTCCTCTCCCTGCCGCCGCACCCTGCCACCTCCCGCCCTTCCCCAACACCACCTCTCACCCTGCCGCCCCGCCCGACTTATTCCCGCTCCCTCCTTCACCCCCTCCCCCTCCCTTCCGCTTCGCCTTACCTATTCTCGCAACTAACTAAATCTTCCCTTCTCCCTTCACCCCCCGCCTATTCCCGCACCTCCCTATCCTCTTCCTTCCACCCCGCCCTGCCTATTCCCGCCCCTCTCGAAACTACCGCCCCGCTCTGCCCCGTCCGATCTGTTCCCCCACCTCACCCATAAAGTAGCCACCCGTTCCCATCCTTCGCCACAACGCGTTGCCTCTCGCTCGAATGCGGCCCCGCCTGCCTTCACTTCCCTGCTCACTCTGGTCCTCCATTCCCCCTCCCGCCGCGCCGCGCGTGAAAGCGATTGCGTGTAGTCCTGGGCTCTCTGCTCGGGTCCTCTGTGGCTCTGCGACGGCCCGCACTCGACCGCTGGTCACGAGTACTTGGCTTTCCCTCTTGGGCTGTACAAGTAAAGAAGATGAAGACGGCCTTAAAGGCAACGACTGCAAGTGATGAGCAGAATTAATAATTGTGTACTTTGTATGACTTTTGTTCCGTTGGGTAATTGGTTTAGACTTTGATCCTGGAATCTGATTATGTGGCATTCTTTGCTGAAACTGGATAGTTTCTAAAATAACGGCGAGTCGCGTACGATGACACGGAGCCTTCGCAGTTTTCTCATTTTAAATAGGTGTTGACATAAATAATTGTTGTTAATTTTCTGTGGAGGAGCCGCCGGTGTGGCATGTCCCTCGCGAATGGACGACGACGCTGCGCTTTTGTATTGCATCAAACAAGCCTTTTGCCGTCTCCAACGCTTCACCCAAATGGCGCGAGCGAGGTTTTCGCCGGCTGGGGGGGGGGGGTTGCTTTTCGCCCATGACCCTCCTCCTCCACCGCCCCCACACGGCAGCGCCTCGCCCCAGCCCCTCGTCACCCCGCGCTGTCGCCTGTCCTATCCCGTTGCGTCGTCCCCAGCTGCAGCGAAGGCTCTAATCGCGATTGACGCATTGCTGTAATGTAGAAGTTCTCCCGCATCTCGTTACGTGACCGCAGCGTCATTTATGTTGTTCCCCTATCTTCTCTATTATTCAATTTTTTAAAACGATTCTTCAGGTTTTATTTTTATTTTACAGTTGTTACATTTAATTGATCCGATAAAAAAGCATCGTAGTTGGGGGACATTTTCGTGAAAACGAAGATTGTCTGCTGCCTCTGCGCTGCAGCTGCGATACGATGAGGCGGAAAAAAATCTCTAGGAAGCCGTCGAGAGGATTTTTACATAAAACGTTCAAATTGACCCCTGTAGTACAAAAATATTGTGCTAATATTTTACTGAACATATTCTAAATGGATGCTTCAATTTGCGTACGTTATTGCGAGTCACGTCTTGTTAGTGATTTTATACGTAGTATATTAATCATAGTACTGCATAAAAACGTGAGTAGTTATGATCTTTGAAAATGATGGATAGATTCACTCCGAATTTCCTGTACATGAAGGCCTGTCCCGCGGCTGTAACCCACGAAGGCCGTGCTCGGCGCTTGGCGGTGCGCGTCATTTCGTTCCGTTGCCCTAAAGGGCAGCGTGTGGGCAGTGCTGGCAACATGACGCCTCGCAAAGGCCGTGCGGGGCGCTCCCGTGGGCTGGGTGGTTGGCGCGTGCGCTGGCGGCTGCGCGGCGCGGGTGGCGGGTGAGGGCGGTGGGCGATGTGGCTGACGGGGAAAGGCGAGCCCTGGCAATGGAGCAGTTGGCAGAGTCGAGGTGTGGGCGGTGCGTGGTTTTCCCTCTCCAGAGATCAATGTCCATCCGCCTCATGATATTGCGATGAGGCGATTGCCCGAATTCAACATAACACGTGAAGTCTCGTGTAGTTTCTCCCTGGACAAGTATGTGGAGCATTTTAGTGAATGTCGTTTTTGCTTTGTCTTAAAAATAATTACGTATTCCGTTAACTTCCCACAAATATGTTCAATGATCCCTGCTTAATGATGTAGGGAAACATGCGGGAATCAGGTGGAGCGAAGAGTTGGAGGAAGTTTTAGTTCTTCCGGTGACCCTTCCGTAACAGGTGAGTCAGAAACTAGCAGGAACTAAAAATACGTGTAAAAATGAGTGGAGACTTTTATAGACCCGCAATAGCGGGCCTTCAATGCTTCTGCGCAGTTCAGGTTGTGGCTTGATATTGAGATCCAGTATGAAGCTATTTTTCCCATTTAAAACAATTGCAAGTGCAGAATTTCCCATGGGTTCAGTATTGTAACCATGAATATTATTTAATCGCAGATCATTACTGAATTAATGAAAATAGATAATGAACGTCGAAGTTTGCCACCAGACTACTAGAAATGTCGGTATTTATTGTCGAGGAATGGATATAAAATAGTTCACTACGTGGCAAAGGAGTACATGAATTGTCGTGAAGCAGTCGGAGACGCTCGAAGGAGCGAACGTTGCACAGGTGCGTGTGCGCCCCCTCCTCTTGCGCCTGCTCTGCCGACGCAGCACGAGACCCCCTCGCTGCAGATGTCCTCCAACTGTCGTGGAATTGCTTGAGAAGGTTTCTTCCTCTGTACACGAGATCACTTTGTACTGATTGATGCTCGGGTGTAGAAAGAGTAATACGGAAGTTCATGAAGAGGTGTGTCGAAAGGATGTAACCCCGTGGGTGATGTAGCAAGGCAGTTTAAATTACCCGGAGCGGGAATTAGGAGAGACTTCAAAAGTTCTAATAGTGGACTGGTTGGTGGGATCAGCTGGTAGTTCAGTGACGCGTTGGCGCTGTTGCTGTCTGCACTTGACCTTGAGCCGCAGATCCGTCGCGCGGGTTGCCTATCACATTTCGTAAGCGTAGCTGCAGTATTATCCGCGCACGTTTTCTTGAACCCTCGCTTCGCTAGTTGCGAGAGCAGGATGAAGTTTGGTTATTTTGAAAAAAAAAAGTAATTTAATATCAGATTTTTAGTTTGTTTTTCAATGCAAATTACTTTCTATTACTCAGGAACGAACATTTCTGGTTATGAGATGTATACATCGCTCGTTGCTATCATTTATTCTTAATTCACCTAATGTTGGCAAAGGAGTGGGGTACTTATTCCGGGGCTCAAGAAAACGTGCGCGAACAGTGCTATGGGTCTTGTGAATAAAAGTAAGTAAATGCTTACACTACAAGCCTTTAAAATATATACTTACATTTCGGTGAATAAAACTTAAGTAATAGCTTTTACTCACAAGTAAATACTACTTACTTGTAAATATTTCATCTTATTAACAATTTATTTTTCCAGCATTTACTTAAAATGACATGAAGTAAAAGCTCAGTTTTATTCATTTCGTAGGTGAATACTACGCATTTTCCTGCTGCACGGTGCTGACCGCACATCAGAAATCGTTAACAAAGACGAGTCTAACCTTTTGTAAGCGAGATTAGCCTTTTTAAATGAGTTTTTGCTGCCAAGTCCGGAGAATGTGTTCGGAATAACAAAATGTGTCTATTAATTGTGCAATAACAGGAGCAAACGATTTCCTTTTTCCTTCGATCAGATAAATAACACTGACAAGTTCTTCAGTACTCAGTAATTCTTACACTGAGGTAAACTAATAGTTCTTAAATACGTGGTTTTCAGAACTTTCCTTTGTGTCAAAGGATTGGCAGACGATAGGAGTATTGTTGTCGACCCGAACATTTGCAGAAGCTCTCCCAAAATACTCAGGATATATTCGCAGCCTCAACAAGACTACTCTTGTACTGTCTTTGAAACCGCAAGGAATTAATTCCAATCGCTTAGGCCTACGAAAATCTACCCGAAGAAAAATATGATTTATATTTAGGAAAGTAATTTATAAAATAAATTTAATTTCAGATAAAGCGTGTCTGTTTTTCGTCTTGATGAACCGAGCACGGAAACTGTCATACCCGGGATTGTACTCTCCTGCTATTCGATCCATTTTCCCTCCATGGCTGCGAAATAATTTTTGTTTCGTGTTACTTTCATATTTGCCTATTTCTTCTTCTCTGTTTTCATGTTATTTATATTTTTTCTCTTGCGACAGGGTCACTGGTTTTTTACAAACCTGTTCATACTAATAATGGCGGAGTATGCAGCTTTCTTTCCGGCCATAAAGTTTGGTCTATGTAAACACTGTGTCATATTTTTCAATGATTTTCAGATCGCATTTGAGAAACGTATTAGTCTTTCTCGGATAACTTATCCGAGGAGCCCAATTCTCTCGTGTTACGCTCTAATAAACTGAATCAGCTGAGCCACCTAACCTCGCAAATTGCTCACGAATACGTACTGATTATACCATCGTTTTCCAACAAATATTTACTTATTTTCCAAGTATTTACTTCCTAGTAACTTGGACATAAATACATAATACCAACTGATCATAAATACATAGTAATTTTGCTTAATTTACAATTAAACATTTGTCATTCATACCTTTTTACGACAATATTAACATTATTCATCAGAAAATGATCTCTTCCAAATATTTCGTTTCTTGTACACTTAATGCACTTACGCCTATACGCAATTAAAATCAATAACCAAGTTACTTTTATAAATAGTGCGGAGAAAAACTCAGAATTATTTCGGATTAAACAATTGACAATGAAAATAAACAATCTGTGCTCTAAATACACAATTCTGTGCATTGATGAACTCAATCATAGATCTCAGACGTCATTCACTGGTGGCGCGCAGCTAAACTATTGACATTGATGCACTCGTGAATCTGTGATTAAAGCTTGGCGGAAAATGTCCAGAAAAGTAATTATTTTGTAAATGTATGCAGGTTTATGGCTATAAATTAGCCTATAGTACCCGAGACCTTCAAAGGAAGTTAGCACAAAAGTTTCATCGGTATTGGTTCAGTAGATTGAGAGATTATCGCGCTGTAAGACGCTCTTGTTGTTCTATATATATTTGTATAGATGTAGATGAGTTGTTGGATGTCAATCGTAAATATAGAGCTTGTCCACGCCTATTCCATGTTATAACTTGGTCTAAAGTTCAGCATATTTGTACTCAGTTCAGTGCAGTATACTTTCATTAAAGTTCTGTATATTCGTGCAAGTGGTTAAACCGAAGAGAATGCTCTATGGCCTTACCATCGCCTCATCATTTATGTTGTTATAATTGTTGTGGTGGTCGAGCCCACAATCGTTCAAACCTAGTTAGATGGAGGCGATCTTGCTTCTCGAACCCGCCTTTTTTGGCTGTAACCAATGTAATGTAACTTATGCTTGACCGATTCCGTGCAAAATACGCACGAATCGAAAAATCAACCGGGAGCGGTAGCTCAGTGCATCAACTGATGTCACTGCAGCGCTTCTGACCGGGAGGTCCTAGGTTCGAGTCCTGACGGCGGCAGGATTTTCGACACTAGCTTTTCAGCTAGGTCGAATTCAGTCGCTGTCTGGAGGAGAATTCTAGCGGCCGGCTGCTCTGATCGGTAGTTTTCCGTGGTTTCTCCGATCTATACCAGGCGAATGCTGGAGCAGTACTCTACCGAACGGGCCACGGACCGCACGCGATCTGTCCTTCCTCTTCATTGTCCTATCCTCTCCCCTTACACACACACTTACACTAACATACACTATACTACCACATATTCCGGGAGTCCGATCGGGAGCTTAGAGCTAGTCCCGGCTGGGACGGTGCCCCGCTGGTGGGAGAGTCCTGGTTAGGGGGAACCCCACTAGCCAACGGTAGGTCGACGCCGGATCTCGACATCAGCGGGGGAAGTTCACCGCCATCTCCCGAGGAAAAATATGCACTACACTAAAGGGACTAATGACCAAAGCAGTTGACGCGCCCGGAAACACGAAAAAAACAATCAATCGAAAAAATTTTTTTTCGAAAGAAGCGAGTTCCTGGTGTTAGGAAAACGGGAAGTGCGTCTCTGTATAGTTCTGTGGGCAAAAGTGTATTCTAGTATGTAGTGCCCACGCTCTTGGCCCTCATTTCTTTATGCTTGTCGGCAAGGCAAGTGAACTCTGCGCGTGCTGCTCCCTGGAAGAGCAGAGCAACCGTCGAGGCAGCCGCTGACGTCGCCTGTGTAAATGTGAGTCCTTTCGGCTGCGCGGAAATCGTTTTTCAGCGCCGGAAATTCCCTTAGGCTTGTTAGCAAGCGCCGCTGCGCGCAGGGCCGGAGGGCGGCGCGCTGCCGTTCGCGCACAGTGGGCGAAGGCAGTGACGTTCTGCCTGCTCACCCCCCACCCCCACGCACGCTCCTTCCAACCTTCAAAGGCCACTTGCAGCACTTTGCGGCTGCTTTTGACGAGATTTTCAGAGCAGTTTCACTTTTCACCATCCAATTCAGGTGTAACGGTAACGCCACCCACTGTGGCCTATAAAATGTATTAAAATCAGGAATGTATTTTAAGTATTAGTCATTTTACTTTTTCCCGCTTCAGAAGGAACTTCTTAAAAAAAATACCAATTTTCGGCCGAAAAACTCTTTTTACACGGCCTGACAACGAAAAAAGGGATAAATCCAGTTGCTAAATTTAGAAAAAATCCTCCAACACAGGGTGTAGCCAGAATCCATATTTTATGGGTCCTTGATAATGAAACACCGATTGACGGCTGTCCGTCTGTGAAAGACGGTAGCGGCTGAACCGTTCAGCTGATTTTCTGGAAAATTGATATTCCTCAATCGATTTGGCCGATGTCGCGTTCCCTTAAATTTTTTTAGTGTTTGGGCGTCAACTGAAAATCCTGCGCTTCGTAATCGTAATTTTAGAAATCTTATGACGCAGTTACGTAAGTTGGAATGTGTATATCATTTCATATTTATTGTTCGTTTCTTGCAATGGAGCTTTTGTTATACATTTAAAAATTAATCTTTTAGAAGTTATTGAAAATCTATTTGAAATAAATATGAAATTAAGATTGCTAATTTACAGCCGCCCGCTACCAATGTACTCAGTTGGACGCTACGTAAGTTAGAATTTGTATATTATTTCATATTTCATTTTATTATTATTATTATTATTATTATTATTATTATTATTATTATTATTATATTTGTTATTTAATTTTAAATTGTGTTCTTTAATTGTGTTAAATTTGAAAACGAATAGATGAGCGGTCATTGTTGGTTGTTGTAACCCATTGTTGTAACGCCGCACGGATTACAGAAGGCGATAATGACGGCTGCCTTTCGTTCGCGGCAATATACACGAATACTTTTATATATTTGTAGAATATTACAATACCATAGTGTTTAATAATTACTATTATATACATTTCGATCTCTTGAGGCTACAAAATAGCTTGAGGTTTTTTGGGAGAGCTTCTGAAGATGTTTCGTGTTGAAAACAAGAGTCCTTGCGCCTTTTACTCCTTTGACCCAAGGGAAAATTCTTGTCTGGGCGAGAAGAAAATCGTCTCTCGTGATTCGCGCGTCATAAATATTACGCCGAAGGTTGTCCGCGAAACCGCTGTTCACGGAGTCTGCAATGCTGTGAACTAGACGCACTACCAGCGTTAAACTAACTTTCGATTGCTTAGCTCTTTACACGGGCGCGGCGTGTCAGACATGAAACCTCTTGGCTTCTAGATCGTCAAACAATGCGATCGCGTCCCGTCTCAAGTAGAAGAAGGCAAGGATTCCGCCAAATTGCGACTATATGCAATATTATCTCTCTGTTCGTTCTTGGTATCCGTCCCGTGGCGTGCTCTGACGCCCTTCTTAGAAAGCAGTTCAAAATTTCAGAGCAGTTCAGTGGTTCCAAAGAATTTTAAAGGAAAAATGTATTTGCCTTTCTCTTTGGATGCCCACCCGCTGTTTTCACAGAAAAAATACTAATTCCAAGGCGCGACATTTGAAATGTATACCCTTTGCTGTTAATTAGTGCCAAAGAATTGCTATAAATGATTGAATTGCAAGTACGGCGCGACATTTGAATTAATTTTGGCCCCCTATATGCTAACACGATCTATTTGCATTAGTTTGCCCACGCTATTAGTGTCTATTATTTATTCACTTTTAATTATTTAACTTTCTCGCATACTGGTACGAAGAATATTGTAAAGCCAAAACACTCATTTCATATCTTCGTGGATACATTGCATGCCTCATACAGTGAATTCAATGTCAGAAATATATTCTCATTTAAATCTTTGAATAAAAAATCCATTGCTTGAAACTATTTAATATCCATTCCTAATGGCGAGAAAGTACGTGTGGCTGTGAAAATGATGTGGTTCAGGCCCTGGAGTCTCCGTCGCCGCTCGGCGCTCGCCTCCGCTCCCATTCCATGCTGTGAGCTCGGTGACGCTTTGGGGGATGAAGGGATTCAAAATCTTACCGCGATTGCGCGACTGCTCGCTCGCGCGGTCATGTGATCACCTACAGCCTCCCTGCGAGGGCGGTCGCCATGCCCGTACATTCACCCCTTTGGGTCGTGCGGGGGGGGGGCGCTCTTGGATTTCCCCAAGGTGGGTTGCATTACGATGCCCGCCGGGGCCTTCGGAAGCATGACTACCAACTGATCACGTTGCACTAGTACCTCTTGTTCTTATGTCTTTCACGAGATGTGTAAATCGGCAGGGGGGATGTGTTGGACATTTACTGGACACTAATAGTTGCCCAATAAGTCGTGTACTCAGTGCATTTGAGTTTGAGCCTCGTGCGAAGTCCAAAGTTGTAGAAGAGTGACTTGACGCACGCTGCTGCTGCGCCTCGCGACTTAAAATCGCCGCTGCACTGCGCTACACAGGCAATCGATAGCAGCACAATAGCGCCCACCGCGCGAGGAGGCCAAGTGAGGAGAGGCGGGGGAGGGGAGGTCGCTTGGAGGTTCTTTAGGCTTGTGTTATGGAAAGGGAAGACCTAATGGAGGCCTCTATGGCTGAGAGAGCGTAGGATGAGCGACAACTGCCAAGGGGCGTAACCAGCGGGTGGTCAAAAGATTTCAGTTGAAATTCAACGTGCCGTCTCCGTCTCGCCATTTGTTTTAAACATCAAATTCTTGTGTAGTTCAAGAATTGAATGGGGGTCAGAGCTACCTAGTGACAACCCTAATTTTTGTAACCTAGAAAAAAAAACTTTGTGTATGCTCCGGTATTTTTCAGTTTGTGTATTTTATTGTTATTTTTATTTATTTATTTTGTTTTGCATTGAACAATACAAAGATCAGTTTAATACACTCTACATTTCTTATGGTTGCTTAAATATACGTATTTAATTGACTTACAATAAAATTACGAATAATCTTAAAATACAACTTACAACTTTGGGTCGAGATTTAAAAATAAATTTAAGAATGAAACGGGAATTTGTTCTTGATGCGGTTTCTGTGTATTGGATTTTGCCAAGGTCTGTGGGATATTTGGGATGTTTTGGAAAAAGTGGATGTATAAAAAAATAATGTGGTTATTGGTTCTAACTGGAATTCCTTTTGAAAATGTACATTGGAGATGTACCATTGAGCTTTCGTGATGGCGGAGGAACTGATTTTCGAGTACATAAAGTTTTTTGGTATTCGATTTGGCAGCGCTGATCCATACTGGCATGCATATAAAAGTAGCGGGTATATGATTGTTGTGTAAAGCAGCAATGCGGTATTGCATGATAATTTAGCAGATCTATTGATTATTGGTTTTAGTTTATGTAATTTAATTTTTGCTTGCATAACTTTGTCGATGTGCTTTTCCCAACCGAGTCGGGTGTCTAACAAAAGGTATTTTATGGGTGTGTTATGAGGGTGTCATTGTACAGGTTCTTGGTTCAATTGGAACGGGGTCAGTCTCTGGAAAAAGAATTTTAGCGGCCGGCTGCTCTGATCGGTAGTTTTCCGTGCTTTCTCGTATCATCACCTGGCGAATGCCGGTGCAGTACCCTAACGAACGGGCCACGGACCGCGCGCGATCTTTCCTCCCTCATCCTTGACCTATCCTCACCCCTTACACACACACTCACACATTAACATGTACTACACCACCACATACGCCGCGAGACCGGTCGGAACTTTTCCCGGCTGGAACGTTTCCCCGCTGGTGGGAGATACCTGTTGTCGAAAACCCCGCTGGTCGACAGTAGGTCGGCGCCGGATCTCACCATCCATTAGGGAAAGACCACCTCCACCTTCAGGTAAAAAATGCTCTACACTTACGGGACCAATGACGTCTGTAGTTGATGCGCTCGGAATCACTAACAACCATCATCATCTTTGTAAGGGGGTTGGGGGATGAATGATCTTTAAGAAAATATTTTGGCGGCTGTTTTTGACGGATTAATTTTTATTTTATTTATTTGGCTTCCCAGCTGTCGATTTGGTGTAGGTAAAACAGATGATTGATTTTTATTGTGTTTATGGTGGGACCTGATGAATTAGCCGTGTCATCTGCAAATTGATTGTTTATATTACGAGTACTGTGTTTTGGTAGGTCGGCTACGGACATGTTATAAAGAGCGGGAGATAACGGGGAGCCTTGCGAAAGGCCTGCCTTGACCGCGTTTGGGTTAGAGTGATGGTTATCGTGAGTTAGAGTGAGGGTTAGTGTGATTGCAACGGCAAAAGTTCAATTGTTGAGGAATCTGGAAATGATTTAAATAATATAATGTGGAGTAGCTATTTCTTTCATTTTGTCATCTAAAGGTTGGCGCCATGTTTTATCGAAGGCTTGAGAAGTGTAGAGATAGATTGTTATTGTATGATAGCGTTTCTGAAATGTATGAATGTTTTCGGTGATTCTGAGTAGTTGGTTATGCGTGGACATTGGTATGGTCTTTGTGTTTGTTTGTTTTTTTTTATTTTTTTTAATTTGTTGCGTCTACACCTTGACGCAACGCGTCTCCCAAGTTGAGCGCTTTGCACTGGGGAGTAATCCTCCATTAATGTGCTTTGCTTTTAATATTTGTCAAGTCTCGTCACGTCGCAGTCAGTGCCTTTTATCCCTTCGGCCAGGGGCTCGACGCCGTTAGATCCCGGGTTTCCTGGCCGGTCACCCAACCACGAACCCGCGAGTCTCGAATGCGCTTAACCTTCGTGACTTCACGGAGCGTAGTAAACGCATTCGGCTAGCGCCGCCGGCAATTTTTTGTTGTTATGGAGGTGGGTTTTAAATCCTTTGGATATTATTTTTTCTAGTAGTACAGTTAACATGGGAAGCAAACTGATTGGGTGGTTACTGTTGGTTAGAGATTCTTTCTTGTTCGGTTTTTGTACCGGAAAAAAGATTGGATGTTTCCATACTTGCGGAAAGTAACCTAGTCTGAGGCACGAGTTGAAGATATTGGTTAGATATGCAATGGCTGTATGGGCAAGGTTTTTTAATATTAAATTTTAATTTTATCATGTCCAAGGGCAGTCGCGGCTCGTGGTTTTGTAAATGAGGAAGGCTGCAAACGCATTGCATCACATTGCATCACATTGCATGCATTGTATTTCTAAACAAAATCTTGTCCGATACACGCATAACAGAGTAGCTCTCCTACTACATATTGGGAAAACTAGTTGAAGCTCAATGCTACTCGCTGAGCTGCACAGTAATGCCATCTGGTGAGCATGACCTTCTTCAGACCCTACGCCCCACCCTTGAAGGCAACTTGTCCATAGCCTGCGCCCGCCCGTAAGTCTGTGCAGTGAATGCATGACGTCACGCCTCGTCGTTTTACACAGGCCTTATGGCGGAATGAAGTGGGAGCCTCACGCTTTTGTCTTCCCTGCCACAGCTTCAAAAGCGTTACGGATGACGGTTATCAAACTCATAAACAAGTTTTGATATGATTGTTATATAATACAACTCAGAAATCCATTATTAATACATAAATACAATTATAAATATATTTAAAAATTTCTTTTGGGGGAGAGGCTCGATAGGAGAGGCTCCGCCGTACAGCCTTTAATGACGAGCCGCGCCTGTCCAAGGGCTTTCGTATAGGTAGCGATTTGACTTCTCGAGTGCATAAGTTAGTATTGACGCGATGGCACGTGAGAGTCCCCACCACTCAGTTAATGGGATAGGTGAACTGCGAAGTAATGGTTCTATCGCGACAGTGTCGCACAGCAGAGCTCTCACTACCTCACGCCTCCACTGTTGGACGAATAATGAGTTAGGATATATACACTTCTTGCTGTTTCTTGCAAACATATATAATACTTCTATGAACGTGTTTTATTTTTTTTAATTTTTTTTTTTTAGTTGCGTTGAGACCTCATTTTAAAATTCTAATATCTTTTTACTTTCTGTATATGTACGTATATGCCGAGTAATATACGTGGTATAGAGAAAGTTAGATGATGCTACGGAAAATCGATTTCGAGATTTCAATGGAAATACCCGTTTTTGGTTCCCCTGATACCGAAAAAAGTGTTGTTCTTGTTGTTTTTTCTTTTTTTTTTCTTTTACAAAAACGTTCGTCTTTCTGTCGGATGTATGTGAACAACACTAGCGTCTGAACTATGCATAGGAGTCTTTCCAAATTAAAGAAAGCCCCGTCCATTTGGCCTGAGTCTAAGCTCTGCTGTTCTGAAAAACATTCATTAATGTTTGGGGATGCTTTACATCAAGCCCCTGGTACTTTTTCAAAATTTACTAAAAAATTGCTCCAAAAGGCTCCAATTTTTCTCTAAAAATAGATTAAAGTACTCTTATAAAGGTGGCATAGATCCAATTTTCACTGCTGACTCTGGATTTTCGAAAATGCCAAAAGTTTGTTTTTTTTCTACGTTTTCCAACCACTACAGAAATGAAGATAGAGAGTTTTCCCTCCATTGAAATTTGTTCTCCATACTTAAGTTTCCTTTCAATAAGGTCAGGTACATTCTTTTGAAAATTTTGTTGTTTTCGCGCAATGTTGCGTGCTATATCTGCAATTGTAAAAAGTAATAAAACAAGAATTTCTCAAAAAGGCTCCAATTTTTTTCTTTAAACCTTTGATAGGGATAGTGAACGCTGTGAGATAAGACGAGAGATAACAGAAACAATATTTTGCTCTATTCTTTTGTCGTTTCAAAAATTACAAAAATGTATGTTTTTACTTGCCATTCACGTCGTTAATATTTACATTAACGGCGATTTCTTCACACTACTGCATTTAAGATTACATGTCCTTTAATTGATGTTATGTAAAGTTTCTCAAAACTTTTCTGCAAAAACAAGCTCAAATTTCCGTATCTTCGGAAACCTTCAAACGCTATTTTCTAAAAAAAAAAAAAAAAATCCAAATTTTCTCTTCAAACTTTTCCTGCGGATAGTGCTAATTGCACTGTTTAAGATGACGTAAATTTAATTTTACTGTATTCTTTTGTTTTGTCAAAAATTACACAAATTTCATTGTTTGAAATATCTTTCACGCCGTTAATATGCACATATTTCGCGGTTTGTATACATTATTGCGCTTGCGAGTGGAAGTGTTCCAAATGACTTGAAATGAAGTTTATTGAAAACTCGAACAATTTCTGTAAAAAAGAGCTGCAAATTTCACATTTACAGTAACGCTTCAACGTCTTTTTCTGAGAAACCGCACCAAATGTATCAATAAAAATTGCCATTTAGGACGAGTTTTACTCTTCTTTAATATTCTTGATGTAATATTTCAATTCTACTATTCGGAAACCGAAAAATCGAGAAAAATTGATCCCAGCCGACAGAGTATGTGACAAGTCAGAATAGCCCAGACCAAAGAATATAGAAAACTAATACGAGAAAATCCGTGCCATTCTCTTGCACCACTAGTTATTTATTTATTTGATAAATTGGAGTTGTAATTATTAATGCCAACCCCTTAAATTGAAATTTGATACTTTTAATTCGTAAACGTATCGTGGGTATTTCTTGTTTAATGTTGCTCTCGCACCGAAATTTGCACTAAAATTTCATTGAGGAGTATACCAAGAAACGTGCGAAATTATTCCTTCAATAAGAAAGCAAAGGCCAAACTGCAGGTCTAGGTGGAAAAATTAGGCGAGGCGGGCGACAGAGAATCTATTGCCAGCAGCGAAACATGACGTGCATGCAGAGTAGCTGTTTAAAAATGTTGTACCTCCATCGCCAAGCTTCAAAAGAATTTCAACTCACATTATTTCACCGTGTCTGCATCGCTTCTCTTTCTCTCTTGCTGAAGGAGAACGAAGTGGTGGTTGGGAGCAGCACGTAATCACATTTCCAGATCGCAGGAAGCACCAGCTCGGAAAAGATCAACTCCCAAGTAATATAATTGGCTTATCTCTTCAAATTCTTTTTCCTGCCGATTGCTAGTTTTCTCAGAATTTATTTTTAGAGACGACGCAGCAATATCTTTGATACAGCAACAGACTCCGCAACAAGTTGATTTGAAATTCTCGGTATTGAAATAACTGATGAACCAGAAGCGGAGAATTCGCTGTTTGACTTTTGAATGTTCAATAGCTCGTTGTGAGCGGGCATCCAAGGGACGATATGAGTTCTGAGTTAAGAGAATTTCCTCGTGAAATAAAACCCCATTAGTCCGCGCGAATACCTGCTGAGTAATGGACAAATATTAAGCTCAATGTGTCCCCATATACGGATACACGCTCCTATGAGTTGGGCAGTTGAAGCGTTCATTTTATTAAAGTTCTGGATATGATCATGCCAACTGCAATCCATAGATGATTTACTAAAGCTACTCGAGCGACCGCAGGATAGCCACGCCCATTTACCTGATATTAGAGTTAATCTTTAGTGTACTTGACTGTGACCTCAACGAATTGAGTATGTCTCTTTGTCGTGTCTGTGTCTTTCCGTCCGTCAGTCCCCCTCTCTGTCCGTCAGTCCGTCCCTCTGTCCGTCCTAGTTCGAAACAAATATTTTAATTTTGGGTGCGCTTCACATGATGGCCCTGGGGAACTTTCAAAAGTTTTAAAAAAAGGCACCAATTTTTTTCCTTTAATTTTTGTTTCGTCTAGATCTAATGGGGAATATAAATATTGGAGAAAATTTTCTGAATGGTTTACTTGCTAGTGTTGACCAAGTTCGAACAGACTCAGAGACGGACGGAATGACTGACACCACCACCGGTGGTACTACTACCACCACCAACACCATGATGACCACCATTTGTGCGTCTGCCAGTACCAATGTAACGACCGCTGTCACCCCTCTACCACCACGCCAGAACATGCACCCATCCACTAGCGCTCGCCCCCTCCACGCTGCAGCTGCCGCAGAGTTGCAGATTCGCCGGAAAGCGAGGGCGTCGCGACGCAGTGCGACCCTTGACCTTTGAGGCGCTTATTGACGGCGGGCGCCGCCGCGCCAGCGTGAATGAGGCGCGTAGCCCCGCCCCTCCCCGCCCCGCCCCGCTCCACCGAACCCGCGTCGCGTCGCCCCGCCCCGCCCCGCCCCGCCCCGCCCCGCCCCGCCCCGCCCCGCCCCGCTCCGACCCGCCCGGCCCCGCTCCGACCCGACCCGCCCCGCCCCGCCCCGCCCTGCCCTGCCCCGCCCCGCCCGGCCCCGCCCGGCCCCGCCCCGCTCCGCCCCGCCCCCCCACCCAACCCGCATCGCCCAGCCTACCCTGGCCTCGCCTCGCGTTTATTTATTTTCTCGCCCGTCGATGTATTATTATAAACGTCCGCCCCCGCGCGCGGCCTTTTGTGATCGTCGACACGGAAGCGGCCTCTCGAGCCCAGCGGGGGTGGAGTGCCCCCGCTTCACCTCCCGCGCCAGCTTTGAGCCCTTCGAAATCATTTTCTCGCCTCCAATGCGATTGCATCTTTTTCACTTTCCCGCACATTCAAGAAGGCGAATATTGTAATTGTGCGCCGGAAAACTGCGAATTTTCGACAGAAAAAAATGTCGGGCCCTGGTAAAAAAGAAAGTGGATAATTCATGTTCCTATGTGTAGTAAATTACTTCCTCTAACATATGGTGTAGCCAGTATCCATGTTTTTTTGGTTCGTGATCCCGAAAAATCGTTTGACGGCAAAACGTTCGCATTTCCGTCTGCGGTGAATGGTAGCGCCTAAATCGTTAATGCGATTTTCTCTCAAATTCATATTCTTGATCAATCTGAACGAACTCGATGCTATGAGAGTTTCAAACGGGTATTTTGATTTTTTGACGGTATTTTACATGTAACCACACAATTTTCTAAAAAATGGCACCATTTGTTCCTTTTTTTAAAAATTGAACTTTACCCTCGGTTTGCGAAGAGAATGGTGGCCTCAAGAACGCTTGAGAGAATGGTGCCGATATCATTTTCGTTAATTTTCTGATTATTCGAAAATTGCGAAAGTTTTTTTTACTGCGTCTACAACTACTACTTACAACTACAATATTGAAGAAGGAGATTTTTTCATTAATGAAATTTGTTATTTAACGACGATCTTCAAATAAGGCCATGTACAATTTTTCGAAAATATGAGGAGTTTCCGCGGAAATATAGGCAATTTTTAATTGTTTTAATACCGTTTTTCTCTAAAACGGCACCAATTTTTTCTTTAAAATTTCTCCTCACATGTATCAAAGGGTGGTAGAAAAGATGGTATCTGTAGTTTAGAACGTGGCAAAAAGTTAACATTTCAAAACTAGAAAATTCAAGATAGAGATTTGTGCCTTAGACAAGATCTGTTTTAAAAAAAATCATCTCTCTGAAAAAGGTCATGTTCAGTGTTTTGAAAGCACAAGTAGTTTTAGCGTCATTAGTGTTTGAAATTTATGCAATTTCTGACAAAATTATTTTCTCAAAATCAGCTTCAATTTTTTTTCTTTTTTTTTCGCGTTTAAAGCAAGGGACACTCAAGGTGAGAGTCCCCCTTCTTATGTTACCCGTGTTAAGTTCGTAATGTTGATGACCCATTATCTCAGAAACTATTGGAGACACCGATTTTAAATTCTTACTCTACATTATTTGTACTATTGTTGTTGCAGTTATCTACATTGAAAAGAATTACATGGCAGGAAACTGAAATATAATTTTTTTTCTCGATCGTCCATTTTTTTCGAAACTTCAATGACAAATTTAATTATAAAATTGAAACAAATAATGCTAACTTCATAAATGTATATCCACAGCTTTACGTTGTCTAGTTGAGAAATTGTGTAAGAATCAATAAAATGGGCTTTACAATTTAAGAGAAATCGGGGCATTTGTAACGAAGAACTATGTTTATGAGAAAAGCGTTCCTAAAGATTTTACTAGGAATTACCCATCATATTTGTTGTATTATTCTATGTAAAACAACCTGCTCCATATTGTGAATTATACTCGTTATTGGTGATAACTAGAAGCCAGTGGGTATCGCAAGCTCGTGGGTATTCGCACGTTCGCTTGTGCACACCCAAATAACTGCGGTACAATGTTTCTTAAACATTTCTTAACACGAGGGGAATACAAGACCTCTCAGAGCGTTTCCGAAACATGGTATTTCAAAACACGCGCCGTTCGGAAGCTGCGATTGACAGTCCGCCGCCAATGCCCTTCGTGACAGCAGGCTAGAGCACACTCGGGAAATGTGAGCGAGAAGGCGGGAGTCGGCGGCTCACGCGGGGCTGAAGGCCCCGCCCCGCTCCGCCCCGCCCGGCCCCGCTCCGACCCGACCCGCCCCGCCCCGCCCCGCCCTGCCCTGCCCCGCCCCGCCCGGCCCCGCCCGGCCCCGCCCCGCTCCGCCCCGCCCCCCCACCCAACCCGCATCGCCCAGCCTACCCTGGCCTCGCCTCGCGTTTATTTATTTTCTCGCCCGTCGATGTATTATTATAAACGTCCGCCCCCGCGCGCGGCCTTTTGTGATCGTCGACACGGAAGCGGCCTCTCGAGCCCAGCGGGGGTGGAGTGCCCCCGCTTCACCTCCCGCGCCAGCTTTGAGCCCTTCGAAATCATTTTCTCGCCTCCAATGCGATTGCATCTTTTTCACTTTCCCGCACATTCAAGAAGGCGAATATTGTAATTGTGCGCCGGAAAACTGCGAATTTTCGACAGAAAAAAATGTCGGGCCCTGGTAAAAAAGAAAGTGGATAATTCATGTTCCTATGTGTAGTAAATTACTTCCTCTAACATATGGTGTAGCCAGTATCCATGTTTTTTTGGTTCGTGATCCCGAAAAATCGTTTGACGGCAAAACGTTCGCATTTCCGTCTGCGGTGAATGGTAGCGCCTAAATCGTTAATGCGATTTTCTCTCAAATTCATATTCTTGATCAATCTGAACGAACTCGATGCTATGAGAGTTTCAAACGGGTATTTTGATTTTTTGACGGTATTTTACATGTAACCACACAATTTTCTAAAAAATGGCACCATTTGTTCCTTTTGTACTATTGTTGTTGCATTGATCTACATTAAAAAGAATTGCTTGGCAGGAAACTGAAATATATTTTTTCTCGAACTTCGATTTTTTTCGAAAATTTAATGACTAATTTAATTATAAAATTGAAACAAATAATGCTAATTTCACAAATGTGATCCACAGCTGAAGTTTTCAGTTCAGAAATTGTGAAAGAATCAATAAAATGGGCTTTATAATTTAAGAAAGCGGAGCATTTGTAACGAAGAACTGTGTTTTGAAAATACGCTCCAAATATTTTACTAGGAATTACCCAGCATATTTGTTGTATTATTTTATGTAAAATAACAAGCTCCATATTGTGAATTATGCTCGTTATTGCTGAAAACTAGAAGCTCTCTCTCTTTATTAGTCAATATCTCATCTGAGATCTCTGTAGGGAGGGGGAGGGGCTTGACTGGATCGATTCTGGAGTTAAGATTTTCATTACTAAACGTATTTTCCGCATTACATACATTATTAACGTCAGTGGTCTTTACGATTGATTTAATTTCCTTTGTTCACGAGCTATTTAAAACACCTTCGATTTTGCCATTTCAGTCGAACTAGTTGATATTTTCTTCTCACAACAGGTTATCCCACCACTTAACCCAAGAGGGAGAAAACAACATTTATCTTTGAAAACACAGAACATACCCGCCAAATTACATAGATAAACAAGATAATATGAAACTGTGAAAACCGCAGCCTTCGAGAGTCAATAGTTTCAGAACTGTCTGTGAAACCATGGAACTTTTGGAACGTCAGCCTATCTGTACCGTTGCACATTCAAAACACAATAAAATAATCAAAAGACAACAAGTTTTCAATGAAAAATATATCAAGATGTTAAGAAAAGTCTAGAGAATATTTTAAGATTAAAAAATAAAATTCAAAATTTTTCTCATTTTTCGAGTGGAATCTCCCCTTAAAGGAGTGGTGTAGGTTTCATTTTTGTTGATCTCTTTGAATTTTCGAAAATTGCGTATTGAAAATATTCGGTTTAGAGAATTAGATTTTTAAGCGTCGGCCCGAGCTGGAGCATCACACCCTTTCAATGGCGCAGGGCGCTCGCGTTCACTCGGAGAACTTGCGTTCGAGTCTGGGGCGGAAAAAAATGTTTTGCTGGTTGACAACATCTTTGCAGGTTCATGTATAAATATAATATTGCGGAACAGTTATAAATAATGCGAGAAAGTATGTGCTGTCGTTGCACCTAGTTTACTTTTGCCTTGAAGAGAAACCGTTGTAATGCTGCGGCAGAAATCGAAGATTTTGCGACAGTAACAGTCTTATTGTAGTGCTCTGGTGATGGGTAAGTGGGATAAAGCTAGTTCCTATGTGTAGTGAATTACTTCATTTAACGGGTTTTTGTTACAATTCACAATTGGCGAAAATCAAATTTACACTGCCCACTTGAAGAGCAGCGTATCCAGTGGGGACTCGTTCTTAGCTTGGACGGTTGCACAACTCCCACAAAATGAAAAAGATCTCATATCTTAGGAAAATGCATTTTCCTTTTAAAACATTCAATATTCAAGATATTACAGCAATATCAATGTACATGAAATCATTTTGAAACCAAAGAGCGTCCAACTGGCACTCTCTCTGGTGTCTGGTTCCTTGCCAGGAATTGCACCACGCTGTCGGCTGTATTAATGGGTATCTTGTTTTTACTCTTCGGCTCTGATTTAACACGGGGAACATACGGCCTTTGGTGGTGCAACCACACTAGTGGCGCTGTCTAACGCTGGGCGGCGACGGATGGGCAATACCCATATTCTGCCTTCGTCTGACTCAATGCCACGTAGTTTTATGATTTTCGCTTGTTATTGAAAGTATACAAGCTCAGTCATTTATTGATGATATTCAATGCATTGTTTATGATATTTGGAGAATTGGTTTTCATTTGATATTAGGTTTGTTGATTCAAAACGCCCATTTGATTAGTTGTTTGTGTAAAGGTGGCAGTTCTGAATGGAAGTTCCTTAGTGTCTGTCTCGCGCCAGTGTGGCTGCAGCTGGCCAGCGGTTTGCGAACGTTCTTGTGAATACGAATGTGTGTCGAAGATCTTTCATTATTACCAAATAGTGAAGTTTTCGAAATAAAATAATTTTAGTGTGTAACGTGTCGAAGCAATAGTGCTTGTTGCAATGTACTGGAGTAGAATTCAAGTGCTCAGTGGAAATCAACGCCAGAAGCACGTGCGCAGGAGGTGTAAATGCCTTACGCGTACCCGACGCAAAAAAATATGTAAGTAGTTTCAATAAAGACCTTTATTTCACATAATTTTAATTGATGTGAATTGCGTACTTTTTTATTATATATTCGTATTTTGAATTGTGGAAATTACATTTTCGTTATTCGATGGAAGTGCAACCTCCAGTTCTTTTGGGACACCAGCCACCTCTGTGCGTATCACAGATCGGTGACAAATGAATGCGGCGAGTGCTGCCTCGACGTGACGCGGCGTCTCGGGCAAGCCCCACGCGGATTTATGGAAAAGAAGCGAGTGTTGCGTGATTTGAGCTGCGTTGCCAGCAATTAGGAATACCTTGTGGTGAGATTTCTGGTACTTTCATGGCAGATTCCAGAAATTATCCTTGCACAAAGGTAAGGGAAGAAATTCAACTCTGATGACAGACTGTCTATTTCTATCCCGTGCGGGACCGATGTTTCCGAATTTCAGATTTACTTTGAAGGTAAAGTATTGTTTCCGCTGTAGATGAGTCAATGTGGAGATCGAATAGAACTTCGCTTTTAGCGAGGGCTCTACAGGGGATCCTGAGAAAGCCGGTGGCGCTCGGCAGCCTCGACGTGTTGGAGCGGGGTCTCATCTAGCGTCGGCGCCGCCACTCGTTTTCCGCGCCGTGCCGTCAGTCGCATCTCCAGCGCCAGTCTCCACAGGCGATAGGAAGCACGGCCACAGCCTGGCGATATCTGCCTTGTCGATCAGTTTCATTAGCCCCTTGCGCCATCCCGCTACCGAAAACATCTCGTATGTGGTTAGGCGAGTAAAAGGGCTTACGGAGAGTGGGACGGTGTTTCAACAGTGGATGAGGCATTGAAAGGTTTCAAGACCGCATTTCAATACTTAGAGACAGAGCGCAATGCAGAATCACGTATGGGGAGAGCACGAACACTGGAGAAGGATCTAGAGAAATGACTAATGTAAAAGTACCAAGCAAACAATCGAAAATAATTGATTTTTTAAGGACAAATAAAGATATTGAAATTGTCAGTTGGCGGTGTTAATTTATTTTGCTGTATATTAATAAAATCTATTGTTGTGGAGAAATTCTATTTAATTTTGACATCGGATATAGTGAACCAAAAATCTTATTCCCCAGAAGTTCACTATTATAACCGAAGTCGACTATAATAAGAAAACGAAGGATTGTGGTTACACATGTTTTGAAGAACTTTTTGTATTGTGGTGGTAACCCCCCTCGTATTGTGACTCAGGAATTTGGTTATCATCGGGTCTGTGAGTTCGCTCCGCAATTATTATGTTTTGTTGACACATTTTCGACTACTTTTGACTTCACTTCTGTCGCGTGATAGCTGCCCGGCTACACGCGCTCTGATTGGCACGGCTGTGATTATTATATACTGGTTCATTTACTACCCAATTAACTTATGCAAGGTTCTATTGGCTACTGGATGTTGAAGGTGGTAATTTAAAAGCTGAGATTTGGATTGAAAAACGGGTCATTTACTAAACAAATTTTGTGTACAAACAGGCCAAAAATTCGCAATGCGCCGGTTTTATGCCACGTGAATGTTTTAACTACTAGAAAATGTACTACTGAATTACTAATCTTCACTTTGCTCTATCTTGATCACTGCCTATGAGTAAATGTATTGCTTGCACATACCATTAGTGAAATCTGCTCCCTTGTCGACATTGTTCGGTGCCTGCGCCTCGTCCGCCAAGCAGCTGAGGACAGAGGGGTCGCGTCGCCCTTTGAAAGGCACCGGTACGCCCCTCCAGCTCCCCCCGCGCCCTCCGCTGGAAACCTCTGGTCGTTGGCCTCGGCTGCCCTCCTCTCGTCCAGATACAGTCAGCGCCGCGCAGCGTCATTCATACGCCACTCAAGTGGAGCTCATTAGCCCCGATCGTGGTCGCCGCCATCCGGGAAATAGTTCACCTGAATCGCGATTACTCAATGAGAGTACGGAGACGTCCAAAACGCGCGGCTTCCATTGTAATTGTCCTTTGGCGGTCTGCGTCGCTACACGTCCTATGTTGGTGAGCTATACACTCTGCCAGGCCGTACAGAAGTCGGATTGATCTCCGTAGATTAAGACGATCTGCAATCTACTCGTCGCGAACATCTTGCCTCGACCTCCCAAAAACAAGTTCGGCCGCGAGTGGTTTCACTCGACATGACAAGTTGTTACTCCTAGCGAGCGTCAATTCGCAGCCTCAGCCAAAATTCTTCTCCTCTCCCTTCCTCGGCCCGTTTGCCGCGAATCCCCACTTCCTCTCTATTTCGCCAATGGCAATTATTTTCCACGACGAGCCTGGCCATCGGTCAGTTCATTGGCTGAGTAAATGAGGTCACCCTTCCCCTCCGTTCCTACACCGGAACAGCGTTACCCTTTGCACGTGCGCATATCTAATTTGCCCGTGGGGAATGCTTGCCTTGCTGCGTCGTAGCTGGACCTATTCAGTCGACGAATTATAGCATCCTTAAAAACTTAAGTGCAGGCCATCGCTACGCCTTTCCTTTCGCGCAACAGCGCGCGCCGCCACATCTCTCGTGTCACGTCTCTCTTCGCTCGTCAGCGAATTATCTGTAGCCGTCCTCGCGCTCTGCTACTGTCTCCACATAATCGCCACTCCTTGAGCCATAGTCCCTGACTCCCCCTCGCGCCCCCGTCGCCCCTCGTCGCCACGCGAGTTGCATCCCCTTGCTTAATGGTAACCAATGCGCACCAGGATGCTAACTGGAAACAATACGAGGAGAAATCTCGTTTGTGAGCTGCTAGTGAATAACATGTAAAATTGTATTTAAGCAAGAGCCCAGTAGCTCTCGCCAGCATTGTTCCTTCAGACGCTGCTTACGCTCCTCGACGCCAGAATCTTGCTAGTTCATATTCCAACTAGTATACAACTGCTGTACGACTTAGCGTAATAAAACTACTTTTGAAAAACGTGATTTCTGACACTGGAAACATACGCGCTCGTGGCCAGCTCTCCCGACTCGTCGTGGACGCACAAAGAGCGTCTATTGTCAGAAACACCCTCCTTTCTGCACGTGCGACTTAGAAAACTTCTTTTCATCTCCATTTTTTAATTTGTATTACATTCGTACTGAGATGTGTGATACATCATAGTATATAAGGAAACCAAGTTCGAAATTTATAAAAGAATTTTTGAATCATCCTTTATACACGCCAATAAAATGAATGAAAGAGGAAGGGAGAATAGGGGTTGGGTTTACGACAGTATGCTCAGTGAATAACTGGTTAAGTCAAATTTCTATACTTTTTTGGGCGCGACTTCTAAAGTTTTCGCAGTTCTGTAAAATAAGGATTGTGTAATAAATCAGTTAATTTGTTGAAATGTAACTTTTTCGATAGTAACTTTTTACTCGCTACCGCTTACGCAGTAGAAAGAAAGTTATGTAGTGCTGCGCGAAAAAACGACTAATTTTCGGCAGAAAACTTTTATTACAGGGCCCTGAAAACGAAAAAGTGGATAAATTTTAAAGACAAATTTTGAAATAACGTCATGTACAATATTTGGAAAATTTGTGTACTTTTCGCGTAATTTTGTGTGAAAATATTGGCGAGAAAGTACGTGCTGTTTTAAGACCACTAGTTATAATTGCAACTTTGCTATGACTTTTGAGTAAGTTTTCTCCATTACAAAGCCGATAAAATTGTTCATCCGTAATGAGACGAGCTCAAAGTCGTGCCCTGTAAAAGAGGGGAAATACGACTCGACCACTCATTCACTGCGCAGACAGATACAACAGCTACTGTTACGTTTAACAACGGAGATGTGCGGCAGTCTCAGAAGCAGCTGCGTGTGCCTTGGAGGCAGCGTTGCCACCCTGGTTCTGCCGCTGGAGGGGAGGTGGCCCGGCGAGGCCCCTCCCATCGATTTCCGATGCAGCGCGGAAATCCCTCTGCCCCCGGCCTCGCAGCGCAGGCTCAGCCGAAAGGAACTCAAAATTGAAACAGCACGCGTTAAACAAATAGATGCAGCTTGCCTTCTATTATTTTAAATTTCCATAAAACAAACCTTTCAGGGCCTAAGCTCTGTCACTTCATTTTTTTGTTCCCATTTCGAATTCTGCAACATCTTTCCGCCGTGTAAGCTGAGTCGCATCGAAATTATTTCTATTAACCCTTGATCTTCGGGTTCAGATTTGTGAATATAAAATGAAGCCTAGTGATAAAAGAGTTCCCTCAGAAGAAATTTCATTTCTAGTAGCTGAACAGATCTTCAGTTTTTCAATCCGGTCGTTAATTCTGAATGACCTATAATCTCAGGAATTCTTCATGTAATAATATTATGCTGCAATGATTGTAAATATTTTTTGTATAGAAAAGAAAGCAGGCAAAACATTTTGTAAATAATCTTCGACGTTTTGGTGTACTGTAATTAGCTTAACGAACGTCTCCACTATATTCAAACTTAATAAAGAAATTCTTAGTTAGTACGTGTATATTAGGAGAAAGCTATCAGAAAAGCGAAAGTCGTGTAAGCAGGCTAAAGATACATAAAACAATTACTTTCGGATAAGAAACGAAAGATAGAATGCGATGAAAATAAGCTAGAAATTGGAGTTTTGGAAAGTTTCAGACTATCCTCTGGTTTGTATGCTGAATTATCTTCCCTAGTCATGTGGAGCGGTGCGCAGCAGGGCTCTACCAGAACAAAGCAAAGCCGAACGATTCGCTGGTGGCGGGTGTCTAGACTTTCGGCTAACGTGGCTCAGGGCATCAATTGACGTCACTGCAGTGCCTATGACGGTGAGGTCCTAGGTTCGTGTCCAGGATTTTCGATACTAGCTAGGTCGAGTCCAGACGTCTGGAGGAGAATTCTAGCTGCCGGCTACTCTGATCGGTAGTTTTCCATGGTTTTGCCGATCAACAACAGACGCACACCGGAGCAATACCCTAACACACGGGCCATGGATCGCGTGCAATCTTTCCTTCCTCTTCCTTGTCCTATCCTCACCCCTTACTTGCACACACACACATGCATTACAATACCACACATATCGGGAGACAGATCGGGAGCTAAGAGCTTGTCCCGGCTGGTGGGAGATTCCTGGTTAGGGAAAACCCGCTAGCCGACAGGTAGGTCGGCGCCGGATCTCGCGATCCCGTGAGGGAATATCACGGCCGCCTCCCGGAACAAAAAGCATGCACTACACTTATGGAACTAATGCGCGTGGTATTGACGCACGGCGCGGCCGGGTCGGCTACGGAACCCGTACCCTGCAGCGCACGACCTCTCAGTTGTCGATCGTTGAAGTAGTGGGTTCAGTTAAAACGCCTTAGCATTGGGATTCACGGAGCACAATTTACACTTTAGCTTCGGTCAAATAAACTCACGTAGTTTTCATTCTCAACTTCTTTTTTGTGAAAAATGTTTATCTTGCTGAAGTTGGCTTATTACTAGAGCCCGGAAGTCCAGACTTATTTTATCTACAATAGGTAGGCAAAAAAGCACATCCCTTCACTGAATTAGACTCGCCAAAAGGCATTTATTCTAGCTTAGGTAGGGATGCAAAAACGCATTAAACAATTAAAAATAACATTTAAAAGAAATTATTGTAAACAAATAATAATTAAAATTAAAATTTTTATTTTAAGTCAAAAATTTATAGTAGGACTTAAAGTGCGATGGAATGATCTTTTATTCGTAATCTTGATACCAAAAGACCATCCGGGACGATGGCTATGAATATGTTTTCTCGCGACGCTCTCTCTTCGAATTGCTATTGTGAACTCTTTTAAAAATATTTAAAATGCCATCAGTGAAAACGGAATTGTACTTTTCGTTCTTCGTACATGTGTAATCGCCAGCTTTGAAGAAGAAAGCGATCGGTGGGTATACTCAAAAGTAAGACGGAATTCCTTGTGAGCGAGCAGAGCTTTCGGCATCACTAAAAAAACATCAAAAATCTTGACTGGTATCATCGTTCTTTTCCATTTAGATTTTTAACACCTCTGGTTCCACAGAAAGACAAATCACGTCTATGCCGCCGCATTGTCTAGACGTGCAGGTGTAGAACGTCAGTTTAACTCATGTGGAGGGGGAAAAAATGCTTGATGTGACGTATAAACATACGTCACATCAAGCTTTTTTTTTTCTGATGAGCCCTAACGCAAAGAGAAGATAATGTTGATTGTGTTGCAGTCTTTGCTGTCCAAGAACTCCATTGCTATATTGATTTCTACAGAGATTGAACCGTCATTGTTCAATAAAATAGATATGTTATATATTTTATAACGATAATTCAAATGGAATTAATTTATGTTTCATTCAAATATTAGGTTTAAGTTTTAATGGCATTATCAAGTTTACTTACGTGTTTCACTTACTTGAATATTTTTGTTTCAGGTAAATAAACAGAAGAATACGAGATGAATTAGTGCAGTAATTTCCCAGTACTGTGAGTATAAAAATTGGTGTATAAATCTCGGCATGTGGGGTCCCAAAGTTGTTTTTAGGGTGATTCATAAATTCATTTCTATGAAAAAGCTCATTTTGTTTTAAATGTTGTCGAATACGCCGTATTTGTAATTCTGAATGTAACGAAACATAGAGTAAATTAACAACGTACAATCAGGAGACTAATTGTATTCTATCGTTTATTCATTTCAATCAGTGTATTGAAGTACTGTATTACACGAAATGAATTAGTGCTATGTACTCTTATTACGACTGTTCAGAATCGAGTGATATATTTTGGAAATATCGATGTCCGTAGTCAGCGTTCTGAGTGTGTGATTATGCGGAATGTATTCTGAAAATGATTCAAATATTATTTAGTCGTCAAATTATGAACCAGAACAAAGTTGTCATTGGAGGTAGTAAGTATTACCACTCATTGTACTGTAAGCGTAAGAATGTCTCAGTAAAACTGCTTTCCAATGTATTGTATGCTGCTGTCCTGAACGGGAAAGTTTGTGTAAAAAGAACAATTTCATTGTTTCCGAAGAGAGTTTGACCAAAGGAACACATTTTTCACATACTAAGTTGAACACCCACTAGATCATTATAACTCCTAATATTACAATTTTACGAAATATTTCATTACTTATATATAATAACATAAACTATATATTAATGTTTTGGTCATCACATGTTGCATTAGTCGTAGAGGTGAGAAGGCGAGCGTTTGGTTCGCTGGTGGGGAAGTTCTTACGGCGCCGGCGCGAAGCGGATCAGGGTACCCCTTGGCGCTAGCATTTCGCAGGACGTGGACAACCCACAACACTTCAAAAATTGAGCAGTGGCCCTCTTTAGAAATATTGCGTCCCAATTTCCAAGCCGTTTTTCAACCATATTCATTCTTGTAGCAGGAAGTTTTAGTTTTACATCTTTAAATGAAGTCATGCCAGTTTTTAATCTGCATAATAACATTATGAGGAGGAAAAGTTTGGTATGCTGCGCATTCCCACTAGGGTTGTTGTGTCTGTTGTTTTCGTTTTTTTCTTTTCTTTTCTTTGGTCTTGAATGCGGGGTACAGGGATAGGGAGAGGAGATCTCGCGATCGGCGGTTGCAGACCGGGAGGGCCCCCAGGGAAGTGTTCTTCGTACTACTTGTGGAAATACTGGAACTCCGGATTTTCCTTCTGGGATCCGTTTACACGCACCAAATCTTCGTTCGTGTGATATTTCCAAGAAGGACGCAGAGGAGCGCGTCGCCGCGCCGGGGCGCTGCACGCTCCCCACGCCGCTTGCTCCACAATGAAAACAGGAGAAAAGCATTTTTGAAACGGACCTTAAGACACATCAATCACAATTTGTTTATGTTTTGAACTTAACATCTGATTTAATTTTCGTTCAGGAGAGAGAGCGCCGCTTCGAATCGGGAGCTTCAATTTTCGAAATTTATCCGTTCAGTCACTATTCTTCAACTGGGAATTTGCGATGATTGTAGCGGAATGTACATTAAGGAAAAGCTACTATAACAATTTTTTCAGCTTTTATTTTATTTATTTACGTGGAAAGGTAATGCTTCAGCATTATCCCCTTTCAAATTTTTAGTTTTGGCGAAGCTCCAAGAGAATTGGTACTGGGTTGTTGCCTTTAGAAAATGTCACTTAAACACGTCGCCTTTCCACCTAATGCATTTGCTTTTTAACTCGCAGAGCTGTGAAAGATGCCTGAAAACTCCGTCATGAATGTAATTAGTCTGGAGTCACAAAATAATCAACTCAGGAAATTGAAATCCCTGAAGCGTGTATTCATTACTTTTATTCGCCATTAGTAGCGCAACAGGGAACATGAAGGGTGAAGAAGGAGACGTAAAAAAGGCTTGTATTTGTCGCCTATCCATGCGGACAGTGAATTTTTATCAAATTAAACTTCTATTCCCTTGTTCTGGGATGCTCTCTCAGAAGACCCAGTGTTATTTGAAAATGCAGCACAGTGCTAGTTAATATTATATTATTTATTAGAAAATATCCATTTCACCCTTCAACTATCATTGTTCTATTAAAGCATTGTTATAGTTTTTTGTTCATTGTTTCTTTTAGCTTAAGTTAAATAGCAATTAAACGAGACGACAAAGAAGAGGAGGTTATTACCTCACCAGCGACGAAAGGAGCGAATCTGGAAGTTAGTTCGCTTCGCCACTGCCCGGAGCCCCAGGAAAGCATTGATTGATTGATTGGTTGATAATTTCGGGTGCTTTAACTGCTAAGGTCATTTGTCCTCTTAGTGTATTGCATGTTTTTATCGCGGGAGGTGATGGAACAATTGGGCGGCTTGGGGTTCTTTCCCTGAACAGGTATGTCCTACCAGCGGAGCCCCCCCCCCCCTGCCGGGACAAGATCTAAGCTCCCGACGTGCGTGGTAGTGTAGTGCACGTAATATGTAAGTAAGAGGGTGAAGATTGGGCAACAGAGGTGAGCGAAAGGTCGCGCGCGGTCCATGGCCCGTTTGTTAGAGTACTCTGCCGACATTCTCCTGGCGTTAATCGGAGAAACCACGGAAAACAACCAATTAGAGTAGCGGGCCGCTAGAATTTTCCTCCACATAGCAGCTGAATTCCACCTAGCTAAGTAGCGTGTCGCAAATCCTGCCACCGTCCGAAATCAAACCCTAGGACCTCCCGGTTGTGGGCATTGCATTGTCTTGAATTGATGCCCTGAGCCACCTAAGCCGGACCCAGGAAAGGAGATATAAAATGTTTTATCGCCCGTAGGTGATAAACATGCATTGTAGCCGTATATTATTAGCCACTAAGAAGTGCCGTTATCCTCACGAATAAAAAGAATAACGAAAACGTATTTAGTGATTGACAGTAATTATATATGCTTAACATTTTTGGAGAATAAGGAGACAAATTAGGGAATGCATGCTAAATCAGTCATTTGGGACGAAAACTGAAAGAAAACGAGAATGAGAGATGTACCCATATTTTGAATGTTGGAGAAAGATTGTTGTCGTTGAAAGTAATCTTTATAGTTTTCGAGTAACTCCTAAGTGTGCGGATGCTCGTATGTTCGGTTCCGTCACTCACGGCTAGACCATTTCCCGTGCACCGATCGAGACATACGAGACATCATTCGTCGCGTCTCTGTCTCCTGATGGGGAACTGATAATTTGTTTTAGATCCGGTCAGAAGATTCAAAGAAATTTCCAAAAACGTGATTTGGCGCTGCAATCTTACCGAGTGTGCGGGGCATTAATTCAACGCCTCTTAAATAGTTCTCTGTATGTATTTTTCGCTCAGTACGCCATAATTTTCTTTCACGACGTTGGCAACACTGATATCGACATCTTTAAGTGAACTAGTGAAGTTAATTTGAACAAGTGACAGCATATTTCATTTTAAGTTTTATCCATATGGCCCGTTACCGTCTTTTCAAAAATAAATTTGCAAAATCCGACCAACAGTATTGCCTTGGAACTTATTAAATTTGAAGAATTTCAAGTGAATACGGAGAAAACAAAACTGTGAGTAACGTTAGAGAATAAATAAATATTTTTGCATTCGACTTTTCACTTTTATGTTCTTAAGTGAACAAATACCGATTTTCAAATGAATGTGACCCGGAACTTATTCTTATTAAACTTCACATACGAAACTATGAATGGAGCAATTGCAGAAGCACAACTTGTAATAAGTATTGAACCGCAGCTTGTGGGTCAGTGACTCCATCTCGATCAGGTTTTTCGTCCAGTTTCCCTCATCCTTTGAGCAAATGCTAAGATTGCCTCTTGTTTTGCTTCTGGACATAAATGAAACTTCATTATATGTGCATGTCTTTTAGAATTCAGAGGGAAGTAGTTATTCAAATTATCGTTCTTCATGTTTTCGCGGGAGGAAGTATTAGTCCTTCACGAAGGACACGATGAGGGATAAGAGCCCAAATTTATAGCTGATTTATATCGGAAAACAAACATTTACATTACTTGAAAATAGAGTTCATTACATCGAAGCGAATATTTTTTCTAACAATCCTTGCAAAAAACTCATTTCTTTCTGTATTCAAAATTCAAGTAGTATATGGCTTAGGGAAGGGATCACAGAATTATGAAAATGTGTTCAGAAGTCACTTCTCCCCGTAGCATGTCACACACAGTTTTTAACTGTTTATGACGTACAATAAAATAAAATAAGTAAATAGAAGTGGATGTAAACACAAGTTAGACTGTTTGTGGAGTTTTCATGTATCTTTAAAAATTAGGGGAGAAAAATATGGAATGTTACGCATATCCAGGGATGAATCAAATATAATTGTCGACGATTTTTTGTCGGAATTTTCGGAACTAATTGAGAATGATCTTATATTAGGATTAGAGAATAACCCACTAAAACATCTTTTAGGTGATCGTTGTGCATTATTGTGCATATTAGCAAAAATCATAAAAATTTGTAGCTGTTCTAAACTCTACGCATCATCAATACCTTCCAAGTATTTTTTACGGCGATTATAATTTTAAAATTGCAATATTAACTGATCATATCCCGTATGGAGTTAACATATAAGGCCATTAGATGTTGGGAATTTTTGAAGGGGAATATAACATTATCAACTGCTATACAATTCATTGTTAAGTCTAGTGCCAAATACTGTAAGATCAAAGCTACGCATGAACAACATTTTCAACCCTTGAAAATACTTTTAAAAGTTTACAGCGTCGGCGACGCCACATTCAACCAATATCTAATATTTAGGCAGTGATGGACCCTCCGGCCTTGCCAAGGCCCGTTCTCGCTATGCGGCCGCTCTTTCCTTCCGACTCTTGGAAAGTTGCCCGCGCTTGCTTCCTGGATCCTGTTTCGTATCAGGCGAGACATCGCTAGCAGAAACTTCTCATTAATATTCTGCGTACTTTTACACGCATATGATATTCAGTTTTCTTTTCAGTTATAACTCTGAGATAAAATGTTAAATTTCACGTTTCTGATGTAACTGAAGCATTCAAATTTGAATATAACAAAAAAGCTCAAGGAAACATGACTTCTCCAATTCGAAAATCGCGTATGCGCAGATATTACCGAGATCAAATGAGTGCTGCAATATGTGTAACTTCTGTCTCGGAACACAATAAATAACATGTAAATGAAACAAGATCTGAAATTGTGCATGGTTCATGATTGTTAATTTGTTTAAACTTATTTAATAACAAATTGTTTCCCCATTTCGGACCTAAGCAACTTCTCGGCCAAATTCTCAATTCCATACATCGGATGGTGACTCGTGACGTGACTTCGTGGAAACAAGAGACGTATGAATGCTTCTGTTCGCATCATTCGCATTTTATTGTTGCTGTTGGGGACCTGTGACTAAAATTACATAAGAGCAAACTCTAATTTAGCGACGAGCTCATTTCACTAGGAGACGAAAGAACTGTGAATGCCTTCCTTACTCTTAGCGAATTCGGGGATGCCGTGTGATGGCACCGCTCGTTCTTCTGCCTCCGTCCACAATCCTTTCATGGAGGACCGTGATTAAATCTATTATCACAAATGCCAGCCCACTCTCGGAAGAAGCATTTCGTACATCATTATTCAAAAGTAGAAGGTATGCGAACATCTTAAATCAGCAGTCGGTACATGCACCTCCTCTTCATGCGGATTTTCTGGTAACTACTTTCACTGAACCTCTAATTCGCCGAAAGCTTAAGGTATTCTTCTTCATTCTTCTCCTTCGTCCCCAGTTTTAACTTCGGTGGCGACCTTCCATCGCATACTCTACTTCCTCCCTGGAGGTCTTCTTCCGCCTTATCTCCATTAACACTTCCTGTGTTCCTGTGATCCGCGAGAGGAGCGGAGATTGGAGGCGGTGGCGCGCAGCCCCGTCCTTTCACTGAGCCACGCCCCTTGCGCCGACACTACTCTCCGCTGTGAAGAGTCCTCGGGGACAAACGCACGCGTTTGCTTCTTTAATTGCGTGCGTAATTGTCTTAACAGACAAGTGAAAGGAATATTGTGTATTAAGAATATTAAGAGTTTCGCTTCTTTTATTTTCATACCGGGATTTCCTCAGACGTTGAGGTTGGCATTTTTCAAGTATCTGAACTGTTGTTGGCTGTGCATTCTGTTCATCAGTGTCCGTTTGAAAATCAAGCCCTCCGCGTGGATTCCATTCCATGCCGCCCGCTCTGATTGTCCTGGGGGCGAGAGGCGGCGCTCGGGCGGATGATACCGAGAGCCATTTTGCGATACAACTCGCAATTTTCACCTTTTGTGCAAACAGCAGGTTAATTAAGAGTAATAAAGAACATTTGTTCTGAGTATTCTTCGCTTTGTATTTCAATAATTTAACATGTGTTGGTAAAATGAAACAGTTTTTATTATGAATAAATGACAAAATGCGTATGAAAATGAAAAGCAATAAAAAGAGGTATATGAGCGAGAGCGTATTGTTTCTAATGATTTGTTTCTGGTGTTTTTCGTTTTGTAGGTCCGTGATCGTTGTTGCTATGTAGTAAAGTACTTCCTCTAACACAATATATCCATGTTTTGTATGATGCCGAAAAATTGGTTTTTGTCCGGTTCGTTGGTTGACTGCCCGTCCGTCTGTCTGTCTGCTTGTAAACAACGCAAGCGGCTGAACCGTGAGCGGGATTTCCACCAAAACTAAATTTCCTCGATCGATCTGGCTGGTGTTTGGGGCTCCTTGAATCTAAAATGGATATCTTTATTTTTTAAGGGAACTTCATACGAAGCCATTGCCGAAGCAGCATTTTCAATATTTTTCACAAATACTGCTCTAAATTTTTGGAGTAAATTTATTTAACGAATATAGCAAAGTTCGAGTAGAAAACTGGAACAAGTCCAATTTTCTTTGAATTCTCTGAATTTTCAAAAATTCGGACGGTTTAAATTTTTCTCAAATTTTCGCGAAATTACGTAAATACTACTAATATTTTCGTCAATTGCGCGTGATATTATTTCAAGATATATTTTTGATTAACATATAAGGAATCGAATATCTTCAATGTTATAATTTTGCAATTTTCGGTGATTCAGGGATATCAACGAAAATTAGACCTACGCCATTTTAAAGCGTTTTTTACGCTATACAAGACAAAATTTAATTAAAAGATCAGAGATTATTTTTTTTAATTTAGAAAATATTGAGGACGGACGGGCGAAGGGGCGGACGAAGGGACATTTTGTCGCCAATAGATTTTTTGGTATCAAGGTCGCACAAAACGCTGTTTCAGACTACTCAATGTAGATGAAGTATTTAACTACATGTAGGAACAAGATATATCCAATTTTACTTTCGAAGGGCCTGTCAAAATATCGCCGATTTTCGACGCAGGATTTAAATACTTTCACTGTGTATGTACTTAGTAGGACGAGAAAATAAAAGGCGCTCAGGTATCGTAATTTGACCCTAACTTTTGGGTAAAATGTATCTCAAGTCTATAAAACTGGAGTTAATGCTTCTTGTTTGTATTTATATTCTGCGCAATTTGAAATAACACTAGACATTTTAACTCTGTTGTTTACCTTATTTTTGTCTATTGAACACTGTCAGTTCTTGACATTAATTGAATATTTTTGTTTGTTATCGTTGTATGTTGATAGCCAGTAGAACTGCCATTACTGCAAATGGAAGAATCCCTCAATTTTTTTCTTCTAAAAGACGAATTGTACATTTTCCTGGAGCATCTGATGCCGAAATGGTTTTGTTCGCAAAGTCACAATACGCCAGAAAAGCGTAAGACTATGCCACTGAGGTCCCATGGGTTCGATCTAAGGCCGTATCCTCTTTCGTTTGCTTAGAACTTCTGCTTTTAACGAACGAGAGCATATCATTTATGTTTGCTGACAACACGAATGTTTTTTGCAAAAAAGGAACATTAAATATGATTTCAGAAGCTTTCATTTCTTTCCTAATAACAGATTAACGGTAAATTAAGAAAAAAAGGGTTTCAATGCATTTCTGCATTTCAAGAAAGCAATTGCATGCGCTACTGAAAATAATCAGTATGCAATTGGCTGAGATTATGACAAACTTTAAATGGAATATTCATTTAATTGAATTGAACACTAAATGACGTTCATTATGCTCCGAATTCTTTCATGGTATGGTGGTATGGCGTAATATTCTGAGGTAGCCGATCATTTAGTACTTATAGATTGCGGAAAAGATTGTAACTAAACTTGTGTATTAACTATGGTATGACAATTAATGTACTTCAGCTTCTGGATCAGTGACCATCTCGATCAAGGTTTTCGTCCAATATCACTGATCCTTTGAGCAAATACTGAGATGGCTCTAGTTTTGCTTCTAGATAGAAATGCCGTTTCAATATACACACGTTTTGGGGAACTCCGTTTTGCTAATTGTGGTAGGAGTGGAGAGAGAGGCATGACTTGTTATTACATGTACAAGGATGGGAAGGGATTCTGGAGATCAAGGAAACGAGCGCAGATTATCCTTTGACCTCGCGTACAGACAGTGTCCTTTGACAAAAATAAATCAAATTAAGAAAGTGGCCGAGAGCAATACGAAAAGTGTACGGAGTTTTGTTGGTCGCTCGTGAATTTCTAGTGCGTTGACCTCCCCACCCGATTACGAGATAAAGCCGCCCCACGAGCGTGTCAAGCGTGTGTAACGTGCATCTGCCCCATTCACTCGCTTGTGCTGCGCACGCAACCTCTCCGAAAGCGCCAGTGATTCACACGCTCTCCCCGCCGCGATGCCTTCACACGCGCCCGACGCAGATGCTCCTTCTCCTCCTCCACCGACGGGTTTTGGCTTCATCTTCATGCCCTCACGTTTTTCTGGACTCCCCTGTCAACGCCCCATCGCGATATTGTGCTAATGAAAACCATCCTAATTACTTGTAATAATTGATTTCACAGTACGCAAATCGGAATACCACCATTCAAATTCACGGAGTTATCTGCTCAGCTGAAGACCTACACAGCTTTAACTGTTCTTAAAAAAGGGGATGCTTTGTAATTCCTCTTATTTCAGTTTAAACCTAGTGGTGATACAACAGCACATACTTTCTCGACTTATTTCTAAAATTACAGTTTTCGAATATTCAGAGAGTTCTACGAATATAAAACCTGTGTCGTTCTTTTAAGCGTCCCTGTTCTATCCGTGGAGAAAATTTAAAGAAAATGTTTGGAGCGGTTATTAACAAAAACTTTTTTATAATTAGCATTAACTTCATGCAGAAATTAGGTGAAAAATTCTCATTTTTCGAAAAAAAATTGTACATGACCTTTTCTAAACATTTGATTTTTTTATAACGTATTTTAAACAAAAATCTCTATCTTCAATATTATACTTTTGCAGTATTAACTGTTTGGAATTTGCGAAAATAGAGGAGGGCCGGAAATGGGAGAAACTCCCATTTTTATATCGTCCTTTGATAAATACGAAAAAAAAAATTTTTTTTGTTTGAAAATGTTGAGGCGTCATGTAAAGTTCCCCAAAAAATAAAAGTATCCTTGTCAATCTAAGAGTGCCTCGAGTTCATTTAAATCGATCCAGGAATATCAATTTTGGACAATGTGCTGATCGGTATTGCTGCTTTTAGTGACCACAGAAGGACGGCTAGACTTAATTTTTTCGTCACCACAAGTTTTTCTGCTAAAAATTAACTCTTTTCCAATTACAATACTTTCTCTTCTTACGAAGTAAGGGTGAGAATTTAAAATGGATACTAGTAATATTTACAATATAAGTTTAATTAGTAAAGGGGGGTACTCAATGTTTTCATTATTCAATAAAGCTTTTATCAAGATTGTAAAATCAGATTAGTGATCGACATTTGATTATCTCCACCTTTTTGTTCTGTGATTGAAGTATAGAGAAGGTGCTCTGTACGTCACAACTGTCTTGACTGAGCAGTTGCTACGTTGCCATGAGCTGTGAGAGGGGGAGGGCATGGGGGTCTTTTTGTCAGAAAGTCAGTGTGTTTCATTGATATCTGTGAATGAAACTGGGCAATAACAACGGTTTCTTATCATTGATGTAGCAATTAATGCACACATTTCATTCCATAATTTTACTATTGTAGATGAACGTCTTTCAAACGTTGAATGAAAAAGGAAATAAATGAAAATATAAGCTGCAATGGATGTTAACGGAAAGTAATTTGTTGGAAGCCAACAAAAATGGAGACATGCGTCTGCATACCTACGTGCGATGTAGATCTACTTAAATAATATATTTTGATTGATAATTTGTGAAGTTGATGGTTTCAAGTAAACGAAACATATTCGTCTTCTTGTTCTTCTTCTTCTGCTTCATGGATTTAGGCCTTAATGCCTGTTTCCACATCAGAGAGTGAGTCTCTCCATCATGTTAAGGGGCGGCCCACATTTCTTCTTCCTTTAGGATTATACGTGTACATTATTATGGGAATTCTGTTTGGAGGCATGCGTTGGGTATGATCATGCCAGTTGCTCCTAAATAATTGGATTCTGTCAATCAGATTGAATATATTCAGTTCGGTTTTGATGTCATCATTATATTGTCTATCTAAGATATTGTAACCTGCTACTGAACGTAGGAAACGAATCATATTCGTCCTCCTAATTTCTGGCGCTGAATTGAATTGGAAATCCGGTAGCGGCGTGGCGGCGCCCTGGAGCTTCTGTCGCCCCGTTTCATCCCTCCCCTTTCACTCTCGCAATCTCGTGCACCGCCCGCGACGCGACGCGACACGACGCGCGCGATGGCCTCACACTTCAGCGGCGCCCCCTCGCGCACTGCTTACGTGGAATTGAGTAAGTGCTGCGTTGCCGCAGCGGAAAACGGCGATTTTCCGGCCGAATAACTCCTGTTGTGGGACCTTGATTCCGAGATCTTCAATACAAAAACATCTGAAGTGCCTGTCTGTGACTTTCGAAAGAATCTCACGTGAAATATATTGTCTATCCGTCTGTATGAACCGATTTAACTCAAAAACTATTTAGTCTGCCATCATGAAATTTAAACGCATTAACGACAATACCAATGAGACCAACTTAGTTTTTGTTTTATGTGATGTCCCCAACAATTCAGAAGATATGAATTTTGTTGTTGATCGCCCCCTCCGTTTCGTGCACCTGCTACATAAAAGTGAATGCTTATGTTAGGATGTGGCACAAAAACTGTCTGGAGGAGAATTTAGCGTCCGCCTGCTCTGAACGATAGTTCCCTGGTTTCTCCTATCAACACCAGGCGTATACCAGAGTAGTACCCTAACAAAAGAACCACGGACCACGCGCGACCTTTCCTTCTCCTTCCTTCTCCCATCCTCACCCCCTTACTTGCACACACTTATACTTACATACATAACACTAACATACATGCCGGGAGACTGGTCGGGAGCTTAGAGCTTATCTCGGTTGGAGCAGAGCTCGGCGCCGGATCTCACCGTACAGCAGGGGAAGATCACTGCCACCTCCCGAGTAAAAAATACACTACGCTTACGGGACTAAGGACCTTATCAGTTGACGCGTCCGGAATCACTTATCAAGAAATTTATAACCTCTGGAGTGATTGCTCTTAAATTTGGCGAGAATGCTTTCGAGGGGCCAAGAAGAAAAATAATATGGTTGCGATTTGAAGCTGTTACCCCCCCCCCCCATTTATATATATTCAGTTGAATGCAATCCCCAACCCATCTGTGCTTCCTTGTTTCTGATCCCTAGTCTAGAAACTTTGGCGTTATAACCAAATATCATGTAAAATGGAAATTATCCTACTTTGTCTACAAATAATTCAAAAACGATCATTTTTCTTAACCTTAGACGGCCAAGTTTAATTGTTTGCAAATTTGACATTTTTTAAATTATTAACAATTTAATTTAATTTTCTAAAGTTGAGTCTTGCATTTTAAAATTTCGTAAGCAGTTTGGGGACTTAGGGGTGGGGCTTGTGAGTCGCAAGCAGTGGCGTTTGCGAAGGATGGATGGCGACGCGCTATGCCGCGCGCGCGTTGGAATCTTGGCTCGCCGCGCCACGCCGCGTCGGGTCTGCTGCTTTTCACTTTTTCATCGATGAGCGTTCGCTGTGGCGCTCACTTCGGCTGGTTATTCGAGGAAAAGAAATTCTTGGGTGACGAATTCCATATAGTCATCGAAGATTCGATAAAATTTGTTCAACGTAATATTGAAAATAATTAAAAAGTGATGTTTTTTTCTCTGGCTGGTTTATCTTGGTCGACAAATCGCTTACTAAATACAACTTCATCACTCAAAAATCGTGATTTTCGAGATTCTTTCGTCGATGGGAAGATCTGGCATTGCTCTTGGTACTCTATGAATGTCGCATCTCATTTTACATAGCCAAAATTTAACAAATGCTTTTTTTATTTACGATTTACTAACTGAAATGGCAGACTATATTAATCTTGACATGTTCTTCTTGCAAAATGACGATTTTTGAGTTATCACGTTCTTGCATTTAATAGCGAAGTATTCATTGCACAGTATTTAAAAAAAAATACATATGGGCCATGTTGAGCGGTTCTGAATTCTGTTCATTCGTTCGTAAACCCTAACCAAAGGCATTCGAGACGCAGCAATAATTACACCCTTGTCCACTCGTTGAGTGGCGAGTGGCTCCGCCCTGCAGCCGCCCCTGGCTCGCGGCGCGGTGCGGGCGAGGTGACGCAGTGCGCCGCACGGCGACTAACGATTTTTCGCTGCATTTTGCGGGCGTTGCACTTCTCGTGCGAAGAAATCTGCACTCGGGGCTCCGGCAGCTCCGCGCTCTTCCTTTGTGCCCTCCATATGTGTCGTGGGCGCGTAGGGCGTGCATGAGGGGAATGTTCCGCTCGCCCTCATCCTCATCATTTGCGTATGATCGCACTGAGCATCGCTGGGAGGAAATTTGGTGTCACCACAGGTGCCGAATTCGTTTATATTTTTTCATAATACTGGTGTGTTGTATCGTCATAAGGTAACCAGAGGCATGATTAAGTTACTCTAAAAGACCGGCGACCGGAATCTTATTTTAGGGTACGAAATGAACGGCATCCGTTCCCACTATCTATGCGAATTAGTCTTTTTCCAAGCATTAACATAGATCGCACTCTGAGTAAATTCGACAGTCAGCATTTCAGACAACGTAGACCAACATGTTAGTGACAAGTTCTAATATTTCATCATGAATAGGAAAATGTATCAGAGAAGACGTCGATGCCCCTGCTCCTCGTTGTGTGGGATGTGGCGACTGGCAAGCGAGTGCGCTGGCTGGGGACGAGAAGCCGCCCGTCGTAGACTCGCACACGGATTTGTGAAGGGAAATTCCTCTCTCACTATTAGAGAAAGGTCTCGCGATAGAGTTGTGTGGTATGATCCTAAGGAAGAGAGCAACTCCTCATTTCAGGGAAAGCCACGCTTCGATATCGAAATACTTTCGTGACCTTTTCTATTGGTCGTAGCAAGACATTTCATTTCATTTTTCGTGTTATTCTTAGATCCATTGACGACACCAAACAACCAACACCAAAAACTTGTCTGGCACAGACGACAAAAATACATCGTCTCATTAGCCTTTGAACATCCACTCAGTAGCATCTGCTCGATTTATGTTCCAAGTGCATGTTTACATTATCTTCGCAAGTTGACTACAACCATTTCCTCTTTCTACTGTTTCTGTCAGTTGAAATCCAATTCAGTATGTGGGGTGGGGCTACTTTCTTATCGGGACCAGGTAACGAAGAAGCTAATGAATTTTGTTCTTGTTTGTTGTAAATTACTTTATCTAACACACTGAATAGTCAGAATGTACGAATTGTGGGTCCTTGACACCAAAAATTCTATTTACTCTTCTATTTGCACGACAGTGGGTTTGACAGACTGAGAGTGCTAGGCAGTCGAACAGTAAAAATTAAAGTTCTTGTTCTCTGCTTATGGCGTGTATGTGTGTGTAAATTGTCAATATATCTGTAATAATGAACCAGTCACAATGGACTGTCACTAGCGCCTTAAACGAGCAAAATATTCGTACTACAAAGATACAACGATTTTAAACGCAGGGACGAATTGACGCGTTATCTGTATATCATTACACAGAACAATTCTTTAAGAAGGACTATATTGACATGTATAGGTGGTTCCTCTGAAATCTCTTTTGTCACATTCCGGAGAATCGAAAGTGACTGCCTAGAGAGGAGAACGTTGCAAGTGAGTGTGCTATATCACTGCGTTCCTCTGCTGCGCGCGCCCCGCCCGGCCCCGCCCTGCCCCGCCCTGCCCCGCCCTGCCCCGCCCTCCGCCGGCCCCGGCCGCTCCGGCTCTTTCCGCCGCTCCCCTCGTCGCCCGCGCCGCACGTTGTCTCGCCTGCAAAGTTGCCGGGAGCAATTCCCGAGAGGGGGCGGGGCGAGGGCGATGGAGGCGCTGAAACCGCCGCGTTACGAGCGGCCTCTCCCTTTATGCGGCCGGCGACTCCTCCGAAATTTTCGGCGCGGCGCGGCCCGGCGCGTCCAAATGGGTCACAACGTCTTCAATTACTCGACTTTTGCTTTTTCCATCTCACATGAACACATTTCATTCAACATTGCCAACGAGTAAGTGATGAGGTCGATGACGTAAAAAGCCATTAAAAGCCATTGGGTGTCACTTAAAACACACCAGATCGCGGTGCCTTGCGATAAATAAAATAAATTGTTCAAGAAGATTCAGGTCTATTGGTTAACTTTTTCATTAAATTAACATAAATATTATATTTTTAGCAACCGTAATTCATAATTTCTTTCTGAACATTCGGTGAATGATTTATAAATAAGAGAAACATGAGTGAAGAGTTCCACTGAGACAGCACTTCTCAGTTACAATTAAATGTTTTTTTCACTTTATGCAGTGATTACAAAATGGAAATTATTGTTGCAATAATGACGTAGTCTTTCATCTTTGTTTCAAGGTGTACGTGATTTATGCAATTTTGAATCTATGGCTGCGATCCAGCGAGCAGTGTCGTTTTAATCTTTTGATGTCTTCGCCATTGTCGAGGATATTCACTGAAAGATACTTCGGGTGTTTTTAAAAAATATTTTTTAGGGTTTTTTCATATCATCTGGAGCATTCTGTGGTGGTCTGATGGAGGGTTGGGATCTGCAAATCAGAATGTAAAGTATTATTTGATAATACCAAATTGCATTAGTTATATATCTTAGAACATTGACATCTTTGTAGAATTTCAATATTTAAATGACTAGCTGTTCCGACGACGGACGGACGGACGGACGGACGGACGGACGGACGGACGGACGGACGGACGGACGGACGGACGGACGGACGGACGGACGGACGGACGGACGGACGGACGGACGGAGGGAGGGACGGACGGAGGGAAGAATGGACGGCCGGCCGGAGGGAGGGAGGGACGGACGGAGGGACGGACGGAGGGACGGACGGAGGGACGGACGGAGGGACGGACGGAGGGACGGACGGACGGAGGGACGGAGGGAGGGAGGGACGGACGGACGGAGGGAGGGAGGGACGGACGGAGGGAGGGACGGACGGAGGGAGGGACGGACGGAGGGAGGGACGGACGGACGGAGGGACGGACGGACGGAGGGAAGAATGGACGGCCGGCCGGAGGGAGGGAGGGACGAACGGATGGAGGGACGGAGTTTTCCCGCAGCATTAAGGCCCATTCACAATGCAGACACAAACTTAAGCATAACACATACTCATAGACATTAACATAAATGATAGACTATGTCGAACATAAATGTAAGCAAAATAAGTGTTTCTATTGGCTGTGAGAAATTCTAGTTTACTATTGGTTGGATGTGAGAATGAATTTCGGGATATCGTCTGTCCATGATGGGGGCTCTTGCCATGGATAGCGTTAGTTCGTCTATCGAATTATTTCGATACTCGATTTTGAGTTAACGTACTGTGATTGGTTCATTTCTTAGTTCTGACATAAGCATAATCCCACAAGCTTGAATCTTGCAAACTATTTAATTAACGTGTTACATGTTATGCTTATGCGAACGCATGGTGAATGAGTCCGCTTATGGACTTAGTCCTAACTTTTATGTTAACGCCACGGTTATGTTTATGTGTGCATTGTGTATGGGTCATATCGTTCTCTCTACTGCGTAAGCGGTAGCGAGAAAGTAATAAAACCGGGAGCTAAAACATCCTGCAAGCTCAACCGGTGGGTCCTCCGTTCCCCGAATAAGGTGAGGAGGAGGACCGCCCCTTGACGTGCGGAAGGCCAGGTCATCTCGCGCGTTTGCCCCGGGGAAGCAGTACGAACAGCGTTCAGCGTTTTGTTCGAACACAAACCAACAGTGTTTATGTGAGTTCTTATTGCATACGAGTATTTGAGCTTGATTGTTGGAGCCCTGGGTTGCAGGCGCCTCGGCGTGCGGCGTGCAGGGCGCGTTCGTGGAAGCGCGATGCGCGGCCAAAACTGCAGGCGCACTTAACACTGCTAGCTAGTACCTCGCCTCCCGCGGCATACTCACGTTGGAATGTTTTACTTTCTAGTAATCGTCGAATAGAGAAAGTATTGCGACACTGCAGGAATAAAAGTGGAAGAAAAGCACGCTATGTGGGTCCTAGATACAGAAAAAGTGAATTTCTCTTGCTTCGGTGTAACATTTTGGAAACCATGGTGTCGTCAGAATCCACGTTTTTAGAGTACTTCGAACCGAAAACATGTTTTAAAAATTAAAAATTAAAAAATTAAAAACGCCTGTCTGCGGTCAATGCAAGGGCCTGAACTCTTCGCAGGATGTTCACGAAAATGGATGTTTCCTTATCGATCTGGCTGATGTTACGGCACCTGGTATTTGAAACGGATATTTGAATATCAAGAGGTATTTTACATAAAGTTTCAGAGACATTTTCGGTTGTTGTTTTTTTCCTTTAATTTTGTTGTGCTCGGAATAGAGCAGCGCTCTTTTAGGAGTGGTGCAGGTCTATATTTGCGTAGTGTGATTATTAATGCTTGTAGAGATGACTAGTATTACAGCGACTATAGTACGATTGTCTGGTTGTGAAGTTGACGTTCAGAGCATCGAATGACCATCCCGCGTTTCTCTCCCAAAATGTACACCAAGAAATTTGCTGATTTGAGTTAATTCTCGGCAACAAGCTGCGTTAGTAAGTTGATTTACAATTCCATCTCGATCAGAAACGGCATTGTAGATGTAATTGTGTGAGAATGAAGTTCGGCTATGGCTTCTCTTGCTGTTCCTGTGTGTGTGTGTGTGCTTCGTTGGGTGCAACTCCGTGCCTGGCCGTTTCGCGCTTTATCTTATCGTCGACGTCACTGTCCCCGGCCGCTGCTGGCCCGTCCCCCCCGCAACGCGTGCCGTCCATTAGCAGGAGCGCTGCGCCGCCGCGCCCCACCGCTGCCGCCGCCGCCAGAGGCAGCGAGAGGCGCAGCTCCTGCTGCAGCGACTGCGGCCGAGAGAGAGGTCCTAGGGTTCAAGCCCCGGCGGTGCTGGATTTACCTCAGAAGCTACACGGCATCATTGATTGACAATTCAAGCGGCCGGCTGATCTGATCGGTAGTATTATGTGGTGTCTCCCATAACTGCCGAATGAATGCCGCTGCAGAGTCCTAAGAAACGGGCCAGGGACCGCGCGCGATCTTTCTTTCCTCATTCTTGTCGTGCCTTAACATTTGTCTACGTATATATCGATGTGATTCAAACGAGCGAATATTTTTTATTCTTTCGGGACTGTTTCTCTTTTAAATATTGAATGAAAAAGATCATTATTTGCATGAATGGCCTTTAAACTATTCTTTAAACATGTTTTTCTCATGACAACTTAGTTTCAGATGCCATTGTAGCTGTTGATTTATCAACAAAAGATATGATCTTTTTACTCCTTGTGAGGATCCTTAAAATATCCAGACTACTTACGTAATAACTTTCATTTTTTATTTGGATATTTTTTCGAAGGTTTGGTCGTTTTAAATATTTCTATCATAAAATAAGTTCGCCGAGCGGAGCGTACGTAGATGTTCAATGCAGTTGAAACCTTGAGGCGAAAAACGCGCTTTGCCTAGGACTCCCCGGTACGCAGAGATAGCTACTTGCGATTGGCGGCTTTCCTTCCCTCGCAGCGAAAAATGCTTGTTATGCGGAAATTGACCGCGCGCTCATCACTTAAGGCGGGGCGCACCCTCGTCCACTTGTGACAGCGCGGCGACTACACGTCGCAGGCTGCGGACGCAGAATACTGAAGCAAGGCATGAATTACGCCACAAATTCACCCGAATCTTTGCAGAAAAAACATTCAGGAAAGTAATGCTGCGTAAAGAATGTGTTAATGGTATTTTCCCTTTTATTTTGAGTTTGTTTTGCATTTATTAAATATTCTAAATCGACTGCTCGCAGGGAGCAAGAAGTGGCATCGATCTGTGGCCGCGACTGAACGCTCGTTGCCAGTGAGAGTGGCCAGCGAGTTTGCACGCAGCCTAATACTTAGGCGACGCGGAGCGTAGTCCCGCTCGAAGGCCTAGCTCACTGTGGCGCAAGAGCTCACATTCTGTAGAGAGCTGCGAACGTTTTCTTCAGCTCCGGAATTCCCCACCCAGACTCAGAAGTGCCAATCTCCTCTTAAAAATGTTTGTCGCGATTTACCATGACGATAAGAATAAAGTTACTGTTCGTGGAGTTTTAATTTTTCTAAGACTAATTTTATTTTATTTTGAATCCTTCATTTTTACTTTAATAATTTTATTAACTTTAACTTATATAATGTATTTTATATTTATACAAGTTTGTGGCTGTTTACAATTAATGTCGTCTTGTCGACATGTCGTAATATCGACAAAAAATTGTCGTCTTGTTCCACACTGCAGTTTATCTTCCATATTTCATTCTCAATTCCTTCGCGATCTGATTCCTTTCTTCGCTGACTCAAATGCGCCCTCCCTCCCCCGTTCCATTCATCAAATTTCGCGTCTCCAGCGCCTCGGCGCTCCGCCACCTCGTCTCTCGCGTCGCTCTGTTTACTCTTCTGTTATTCTGCTGTGAGTGCGTGTCTCTGAGAGCATTAACCTTTCTGGTTTGGTTTTGCCTTCTGTAGCTTTGTATGTCAAGTTTTCAGTCAAAAATAGTGTAATTGCAGCGTTGTCTGGAGTTATATATTTCACTATTTTTACTTTCTCGCTACCGCTTACGCAGTAGAGAGAATGCAAGTTATGTAAGGCAGCGCAAAAAAAAAAACGACTAATTTTCGGCAGAAAAAGCTCTTTATTACAGGCCCCTGGTAACTAAACTAGTGTTGATTGATTGATTGATTTTTTCGTGTTTCCGGGCGCGTCAACTGCTTTGGTCATTAGTCCCGTTAGTGTAGTGCATGTTTTTTTCTCGAGAGACGGCGGTGATCTTACCCCGCTGGATGGCGAGATCCGGCGCCGACCTACCGTCGGCTTGTGGGGTTTCCCCCTAACCAGGACTCTCCCACCAGCAAGGCACCGCCCCAGCCGGGACAAGCTCTAAGCTCCCGACCGGTCTCCCGGAATATGTGGTAGTGTAGTGCATGTTAGTGTGTGTGCAAGGGGAGAGGATAGGACAAGGAAGAGGAAAGACAGATCGCGCGCGGTCCGTGGCCCGTTTGGTAGGGTACTGCTCCGGCATTTGCCTGGTGTTAATCGGAGAAACCACGGAAAATAAACTAGTGTTAAAACAGCTCGTACTTTCACGCAAAATTACCCGAAAAGTACTAAAGTTCTCGAAAAATTGTACATGCTCTTATTTTAAAACCTATCTTTGAGGAACAGATTTCACTAACTTTTAAAATCTCTATCTTCATAATTGTAGTTGTAGAAAGACCCGAAAAAAATATGAACTTTTGGAATTTTCGAAAAATTAGAATTTTTAACGAAAACGAGACCTGCACTATTCTCTTAAACGTCCTTCACACTATCCAAAAGCACAGCAAAATTTAATCAAAAGTGACGAAAACTTTTTTTAAATTTTGAAAATGTCCCAGGGGTTCATGTAAAGTAGCTCTAAAAATTAAAATGTATGTTTCAAATTCAAGGGGCTGCAACATCATCCAGATCGATTGGGAATATTAATTTTGGAGAAAATCGGCTGAACGGTTTATTTCAGCTGCTGCGTCTGCTATCGTTTACAGACGGATGGACGGACAGACGTTTTGCCGTCATTATATTTTTTGGTATCAAGGACCCACAAAACATGGAGTTTGGCTACACCACGTGTTAGATGATTGGTTTTCTAAATTTAGCAAAATTAATCAAAATGTACCCACTCTTTCTGCACCAAAACCCTGTAATACGAGAGAGAGGAAGGGGGAGCTTTCCGGAAAATTCGCCGTTTTTTCGCGCAGGATAGCATAACTTTCTCTGTACTGTGTTAGCAAGAGAGTAAAAGCGGATTAACCCAGTTGCTAAATTTAGGGGGAGAAATCGTCTAACCCGTGGTGTAGTCAGAATCCGTTTTGTCCGTGAACAACGTTAGCGGCTAGACCGTTCAATAGATTTTTTCCGAAAAAAGATAATTCCCAATTAATCTGGCTGATGTCACAGCCCCTTGAATTTGAATCCGATATTGTAAATTTGGGGGGACTTTACATGAAGCCCCTGGGACATTTTCCAAATTTAAAAAAATGGCTCCGTCATTTTTAATAAAATTTTGATGTTGGATAGAGTGAAGGTCGTTTTAAGAGAATGGTGCACGTCTCGTGTTCGTTTAAAACTCTGATTTTTCAAAAAATTCGAAAGTTCACAATTTTTTTGGCGTTTTCCTACAACTAGAATTATGAAGATGGAGAGTTTTTTCCCTTAGTGAAACCTGTTTCTTAAAAATAGATTTTGAAAAAAGGTCTTGTATAATTTTTCGAAAATTGAGTACTTTTCGCGTAATTTTGCGAGAAAGTACGTGCTATTTAGCACCACTATTTGTAAATGAAGTGGTGTTTGTTGGTATTTGTCGAGTTCGGAGTCGTTTCGAGATCGTTCTGGGTTGGATATTGTTCGGAACATGTATACAGAGCGAAAAGTGATGTTTAAGCCTCTTGCTTCTTGTTACGATAATTTACGTGTGTAACAGTTTAACGTTCTATGAAGTCGTGTACTGTTTAAGGCCCATGATTTTATTATTCAACGTCTTATAATTAGCTGTTAAAGTAAAAGGAAGATTGTCCCGAAAGAATTCACCGATTGATCGCAATGATGGATCTACCATTTTCCGAACATGATAAAATTATCACGATTGAAGTATTGATATGCACGGAAACTGAATGCCTGTAATGTCTGGTTTAAATTATTTGTGTGAAATAATTCCATAGCTGTTTATGAAACTGCTTCGTAATAATCAGTTTTGATTGGTTTTAATTTAATTATTTTCAGTCATTAATTTCAGTTCACTCTTTATCCTTGAGGGTTGTACTTCCTTGCATATTCCGTATAAAATCGTTTTGTAACGCTGGAAGAATATTGACAGGATATTTTGATAGGAAATGTTTTGGTGATCCTTGTTACCGGAAAAAAGAGTTTTCGCAAAATGTCTGTATGTGAATAGCACTAGTAAAATCGAATCTTTCAAACCTCTTTTAGTTTCACATGAATGGATATTCCCCGGTCGATCTAGCTGATGAGGAATATTTTAGTGAATACAGTACTTATCTTTCACACTTTCGTTCACAAACACAGATCTCACAAAGTTTTTAACTGTTTCTGACGTAAAAATAAATTAAAAAAATAAAATTCATCGACTATACGTTCAAGTTCATCCTCTCTCCAGAACGATACTGCTCTAAACAAACTACCCTCAAATAGTTTACAAATGTTTTGTTACATTGATATATCTTTAAAACTAAGTTACGCCAGGTGCAATAAGTCAAACATTCTCAACAATATTAGGAATAATGGGAGTGTAACGTCAATGGAAACTACAGTCTGAGGTTTTATTTTTCCTGAACAACACGGACAGTCGTTTGAAACGTTTTTACGACGCGGAATTCAGTTCTTAGTACTTCCAATTATCCGTAAGGAACTATATATATACTACATCGCATTCACGAAGCATAAGTAAGAAGAAGTTAAATTGTGGCCGTTAAAACTTCAGAAGCAACATGCAGTTGTTGGCAATGGATCATTCTTTCTGAATGGACCTACATTAAGCAACGACCCATTGGCCCTAACGATTGACCCCGAGTCCACAGACGCCATGTGCTGAGTTGGCTCGACAGTAGCCATTCACAGTGGAAGAAGGCTGGATAGCTGAGGCGATGAAGGCTGTACTCTCGGTTACTGGCGGTCACCTACGAGAAACAAAGGTCTGGAAACATTCAGCCCCGTTTCCAGAGTCCAGTCCAGAAGTGAAGCTGGACCATTTTAGTGTAATTAAAGTGTGTTTCATACGGCCGTTCTTGGAATACTTCGTACTATATTTGGAAATCTCTGAAACACAACATTCAATAACGAGAAAATGCAGACCTGTCGTGACATGGGTACATTTTGGTTAAGTCACGTCATGTAGCCTTACTTGTAGACATCCCTGGCCCCAAAAGAGAAGTGTATTCGTGTGTTCGATTTTGTCATAAAGTAACAAAAGTAAGAACATTATTGAACGTTACATGAAATAACGAAACTAAGAATACAATGTACTTATCTTTCCAATTCTTTGCCAATTTAGCAAAGGTCTCTCAAAGTTCTTTCTTAGGTCCTATACTCTTTCTTTTATAAGTAATCGATATGCCCTCGTCCATTAAAAATGGGAGAACGATTCTGTTCGCTGACACAAATGTTCTTTGCCAAAAAGAAACAATAAATAGTACGATTTCATAAGTTTGAAATTGGTTTCGTAATAAACTAATAGTTAACGAAGCAAAAACGGTTTTAACGCATTTTTGCATTTCAAACCTGTAATCGCATGCTCCGTTGAAAATGAACAATAAGCTAAGAGCTGATGTTAAGGCAGCAAAATTTCTGGGTCTCTCAATTCAAACAATGGAATATCCATATAACTGAATTAAACACTAAATTAAGTTCATTATGTTATGCATTCAGAATTCTTTCAAATTCTGTCAACCTTCATGCCGCTCGTTGTGTGTATTTGGCAAATGTACATTTTGGCTTGAAATATGGCATAATATCCTGGGGAAGCTCATCCTATAGTACCCAGACTTTAAGGAACAACTATACGAATAATAAGGAATTGCCATCCACACGATTACTGCAAACCTCTCTTCATTGAGCTTGGAGTCTTACCATTGCCTTCCCTATTTATTTACGAATCCGTTGCATTTATCAAAACGGATTTAACAGCGTGAACATATTTTCATTTAGTTCTGATATTTATAATTATAACACACGTCGTAGAAATCTCATTCATTAGGTATCAGTATCAACAGCTCATTATAAGAAATCAACATACAATACATGCACGTTACTTAAGTACATAATTTTAAGTTAAAAGTAAAATCTTTTCTGCTGCCTGTTTCTCTACAATTAGAGACTCTACTGCCCATCAAAAAGAAAAATATTTTTTTTAACATGGTGTATAATGTATTAGTTTACATTTATATTGAATAATTTTTAAAAAATCACTTAATTATCCTGTAACAAGTAATGTACTTCAGCTTGCAGGTCAATGACCCCAATCTCGATCAGGTTTCCTGATCTACTGAGCAAATCCTGATATGGCCCCTTGTTTTGCTTCTGAACAAAAATGTACCTTCACTATGCGGACGTTCTGTTGAGCTTGGCTTTTGCTAATAGTGTTACTTAATATTTTGTTAGTAATACAAAAAAAAATCTTAAAATACGTAGTTCATTTATCGATGCAAATAACTTTTCTGTAACTCAGGAGGGAAAATGTTTAGGTTTCAAAAGTTGCCCCTCCCCGCGTCAGTTTTGTGTATCTACACATACGCAGAAGATCGATAGTGCTGTCCGTTATGGCGTGCACAAACTCTAGTGATGCGAAACTTGTACTCCGTATACGAAGAAGATAGATAGTGCTGTCGATTGCTTTAACGTACGAGGGTGCAAAAACTCGCTATTACTTCTTGACAATGTAGATAGAGTTGCGGGTGCACTGCAGGTAGGCCCAATAACAGGAATAGAGAATGAAGCCACCCGGAGCTGACGCATCCAAGTTTTCAATGCGGTTGGGGAGGCGGTCAGGTACGGCTGGGGCGAAGGTCATGAACGTCATATTAAGGCGTGTCATGACTGCCGGCTGCGTTAATGCTTTGAGATTTCATTTATCTGTCATGTTGGGGATGCCATGTGTGTAGTTGTGTGTCGTACGACGCGTCGAACCGTCAGTCGATTATACACTGCTGGTACTATAGACACAGCCGTGCATTATCAGGCGGTACGTGGAAGCCCCGCTTTCCCCCTCCCCGCCCGCATTGCGTCCTCCCCGCCCCGTTCCACCCTGCCCCACCACTCCCTCCCCGCCCCGCTCTCCACTCCCCTCCACGCTCTCCATTCCCCTCCCCGCCCCGCTCTCCCCTTCCCACCCCGTTCTCCCCTTCCCACCCCGTTCTCCTCTCCCCTCCCCGTCCCGTTCTGCACCACCCCGCCCCGCTCTGTCCACTCCGCGCCCCTCGCTCTGCTCTCCGCCGCGCGGCCACGCCCACTCGCACCTCGCCGCCCCCGCCCCGGGTGGCGTGTCCGCGTAGAAATAAATAGCCCCTGCGCCGCCTCCCACGCAGCAGCACGTCGGCGCGCCCCGCGAGGGCCGCGACGGGGAGTGCACGTGGCCCAATTGGTCGGGAGCCAAAGCTAATGGGACACACCATATTTGTGCTGCGTAGAATCTAGTGGTGCTACATCAGCACATTTTCGAATTTTTTGTAACGCTCACGTAATTTTAGTGTAATAGTTAAACACGCAAAATCATTTACTCCTCAGAGTTTTGAACGTGAGCACTTAGGCTCTACGATTATTGCTTTTATCGGTGTTGCCGCGGCTAGTGTTAAGAGGTCGAGTCTACCTCTTAGTGCAGCCAGAGAGTTGTATCGGGTTCTTTCACTTGCCGCGGCGACATAACGAACCTTATTTTATGAGCAAGCATGTAGAACATATTTTACCTCTATAACCAGTGTTTCATAAAGTTTCAATTTTGTTTTCATCTACTCTGAATTATAAGTTTACCTGAAGTAGAGTATTCGTCTGCGAAACGTGAATATTAGGTTACTAATGTTTCAGTAAAACCAAATGTTCAATACCAACAGTTGATTTCGTGAATATATTGGAAACCTAATTCTACATAAACATTATGACACCATGTAAACCTAAATGTAGTTTTTGAAAAGGAGCCAAAAATTCAGACATTTTAATATTACTGGTGATAATGGCAATTACTAGTTAGAATCAAGTAGTTAGTCTCCTAATCTCTTAACTGTCGGCCACATATTCCGTCCTCACACTCTCCTCTACTACTGCTACCCCGTATTAAACAAACTAAAAAATCTTTGTTTCTAATGCCCCCGCCTCCCAATGTACACTCAGTTATTGAATTTCAAGTTCTCGTCTTTTTAAATATTTCGTCCCCTCCCTCTCCTCCCCTTTACTTATATTATTATGACTATGACAAGGTGAGTTGCTCTCCGTACTGTACTTTACACGTATTACGTTTATTTTGTCCTTGATATATTTTATGTTGCTTGCAAAAAACTTGTTCTTATCCACAGATCGTGTGTACCTGATGAGGTGAACACACGTGTTCACGAAACGTTGTACTCGAAAATAAAGTATGTTATTCCAACGTTTGTAAAACACTAGTTTTAATAGATAATTCTATATCTATATGGACTCCAAGTTCATTGTCTAAAAAAATTAGATACTAAAATAAGAAAATAAGCAAAATTGAGTTCTTCCAACTTCTTGGTTTATGTTGTGAGGAAGGGTATCTAGTGTATAAGACTAGACATTGTAGGATGGTAGATGGTGTGGCCACGTAGCTCCAATTGTTGCTGATATAGTTATGAATCATTCACTGAACAAGGTCATCAGTCAATCACCTTAATAACCAACATTTATCTATAAATATGTAGATGATTTGATTTTGTCAATCCCCCAAGGAGTGATCAACTAACCTTGGATATTTTCAACAATTTCCATTTTAAATTGCAATTTAAAATAGAAGTTAAACAAGATTATAAAATTCCTTTCTTAGACTTATTAATTAAGAAATCTGTTGGAACTGTCAAGATATACTGGTTTAGGAAACCACATAAAATGTATTTAAATTTCAGAGCCCATGACAAGTTATCATCTAAAATCAATTTAGCCATGGCACTTACTCATAGATTGAGTGACCAACGTTTTCATGTAGCCAACTTACATCAAGTCAAAAACGTCTTACTTGCTAATGGTTTCCCAATACCATACTTTACAGAGTTGCCAATAATAACAATAAGAGTAAGGATATTATGAGTAACTTGAATCACCCCAACACTGACACTAAATCTAAAATGACTTAAAATAAGCCCTTAAGATGGAGAAATAAACGTCGGCAAAGTAATATAATTCTTTGATTTCTGGACCAAATCCTATCAATAACATTATGGATTATATAGATAATCTATAGATATTACTTTCTTCTTTATTGAAAGTAGAAATTACCTTTGTTTCAATTATTATATTAAAAATGGAAGGCGTTCGAATGTAGTTCTTAGTTTGATGTGTGTACACAGACATAAGTCAACCCAGATAATTGAAAGAGAGACAAAGAGAAAATAGCCCGTGCCGGTTGGCAACCCATACTAAAATTTTCATTTTAGAGAAAAAATGCAATTATTTTCGAAATTAAAAACTATAATACCTAGCTTATGTTACTTCTGTGCTTTTACGTAGCAATTCTGACTTTATCGGTCATAAACGGCCATGTATCTTGAGCTTTGAGTGGATAGTCGGTCCTAGTCAACCGATTACCATTCTTCGCGATAGCTCACTCGAGAGAAAATGATTTGGCAAAGAACGAGGTTGACGGGAACCAGGGTCTTTGAATGCATCTTTTTACTTTCTCGCTACCGCTTAGGCGGCAGAGAGAAAGTTATGTAATGCTGTGCGGAAAAAACGGCGAATTTTCGGCAGAAAAACACTTATTACAAGACCCGGGTAATGAAAAAGTGAGTCCATTTGCTAAATTTAGAGGAAAAATTCCCTAAAACGTGTAGCCAGAATCCAAGTTTTGTGGTCCTTAATACCGAAAAATCGAATGACGGCAAAAAGACTGTCAGTCCGTCTGTGAACAACTAGCGGCTAAAACGTTCAGCCGATTTTCTCCAAAACTGATATTCCCCAATAGATCTGGCTGATATCGCGGCCCTTGAATTTGAAGCCGATATAATACTTTTCGGGGGTACTTTACATGAGGCCCTGAGAAATTTTCACAAAATGGCTCCATCGTTTTGGATTACATTTTGCTGTTGGATAGTGTAAAGGACGTTTAAGAGAATGATGCAAGTCTCATTTTCGTTGAAAACTGATTTTTGCAAAATTGCAAAAATTCAAACTTTTTCGGCGTGTTCCTACTACTAAAATCATGAAGATAGAGAATATCCCCTTAATGAAATGTGTTCCTCAAAAATAGATTTTGAAATAAGGTTGTGTACAATTTTTTGAAAATAGAAAACTTTTCACGTAATTTTGCATGAAAGTACGGGCGAGAAGGTACATGTTGTTTTAGCTCCTCTAGTTAAGCTACGTTAGCTTCCCAGCTGCATAGTTGTTCTGATTAAATAGTATCCATACAAAAGCGAATGTATATGTGTTTATAGCTCTGTTTGTAGTTGCTACTTGTGAGTATTGCTGTTGGACTTTCCTCAATGAATGGATTCACAATGTTACAATGTTCATATATATATATATATATATATATATATATATATATATATATATATATATATATATATATATATACATACATACAAGCATTCATACAATGTTTAGTTATCTAGTTAATGTAAGTTATTGCATGAAATGATGGTGATTCCGAGAATCAATCAACTGCGTTGGATGTGATTTTCCTCGAGTGGTCGGGAGCGTGTAGGGCGCGAGAGGACTCGGCGCTTGATGGAAAAGTCGTTCGCTTCCTCGCTCCATTCTTCGCCGAATTCTCCTTCGAGCGGGGTCGACGGCGAGCGCTGCACTATTTACTCAGCAAATTGCGCGGAAAATAACTTTGTTTTTGCGTTTAGTTTGCGCCAACAGCCGAACGATTTTACTTTCTCAAGCCCAGAAATGTTTCTTCGAAATTCATTCCGTTGATTCCCAATTCTTGTATACTGCGTAACTTCCCGTGATGGAGAGGGTCGTGGTTACGAGGGGAATATGAAAATAGGTGAATGATGCTACAAGTTCCCTATGAAGGGAATTATGAGAGGAGAATGTGAAAAGGCAAACCGAGTCGAGTTCACTTCTAGTTAGTTAGTAAATAAGTAAATTGAATCATTACAGTTACATAAAAATAAAATAACGTGAGTTGTATAATTTTGTTGTATAAATAATAATAATAATAATAATAATAATAACAACTAAATTGTATTAATAACTGTTATTTATGTATTTGTTTGTGGAGTGGGGAAGCACCGATGGACCTTGTTCCAAGTGCCCCAAATGAAACTCAATAATTAACTCCTTTTTGGTCTCCCCTCTCATTTTTGTCTCCAAGGGTTTCACAGGTGATCACTGCTGTTTTCAAAGAAATTCAGGCGACTCATATTGTCCTGGTGTCGGAACAAGGACAGAATCTCACCGAAATCATCTGATTCGTGCCATAAGTTTTGTCAGAGAATTATTTATTTACTACTCTTTCATTGATAATCTAATGAAGTTTAAAGTACACGCGGTCGTAGGGAAGTATGAATGTTAGACTGCGAAAAAGGCCTTGAGTTTTGATAAGGGAAGATAGAGACAATCATTTTGCAGCAAGTAACCAGGAATTTCTTGGACGATTGTGGTACAACAGGCAGTGTAGTTCGACTGAAATGCATGCAACCCTCTCGACAGTTATGTGTACTGGGCTGCCTGCTCCACAGGCAACAAGGAGACATTCATTGAGGAAAGATTACACTAATAATTATTTGGCGTAATGCGAGCATACAAGTTTGCCCCCAAGTTTCCATCGGTGGGCAGATTCCTTTTCAAAATTGCATATAATGCAGCCATATTGCGTAAAATATCCGGACTCATACCATCACTTCCTATCTCTACTAGTTGCTTGCCGTAAAATACTTGCATGTGGATGCTCTGACATCTCATTTACTTCAATTTTGCATGCTGTGGCAACTATCTATCGGGTCAATCGGATCTACAGTAACAGGGAAAACTTATTAAAGTCCTTGCGTGTTTCACTAATCTAACGCACATTTCTAATGTAATATTGCTCTCGTAATATTGATTTTTTTGTGATGTTTGATGGCTGTTAAAAGAAATTCGGTTTGAGTATCATATAATAAACGTTTTGACATCCTCCAAATACTTTGTGGAAAGTATACGGTTTCATAGTACTAAGATGCTGCCAGAATTATCATTGTTCTTCCGCCTGCAAATCCACGTGCGGGCTGGAAGGCGTTTGGGGGCGCCAGTCGATTCTTATGGCTCTAGGCGGAAACGTCATAGAAAGTAGATGCATTAGTTTCCATGTTCCCAAATGCGAGCGAGCTGCCGTGACTGATTGCAGGGATAATGGAGTCGCTTTGAGCGCGGGCAGGGGGAGGGGGTGGTCGGGGCGGCCGCCCACGTGCGTCGTGCGTCGTCGCGCCTATGAACAGCGGACACAGACCAACCATGCGTTGTCCTCTTATTCCTTCCATAAATTGCCCATCCCCTAACATTAATTCCTTGGAGAGGTTTTATTTCTTGCCGTTTTCAGACCAGGTTTTCTTTCTCGCATGCGTTGTATATTGAGGGTTATGTAAAACTAAAAGAAAACAAATTGATGTCGAGATTTTAACGCAAATTTACTTTTGAGAGGCCCCTAACACCGAAAAAGTGTTTTATTTTTCAAAACGTCCGAGTCCCTCAGACGATCCATGCAGTGGCGATTTATGGCATGGACGAACCGGCAGCCGCCAGGGGCCTCAAACTATTGAAAACAACAAACGCGCCCTTCAACAATCATATTAAGTTTTCGTTACCAAAGATATCACTTTCACTGCGTAGAGAAAGTCGTAGTGGCGCGCACGAGTATGCGGTTCAGACTTTTTCCCCCCTCTCCTTTGATTATTGTTCACGGCACCTCGTATATGTGAAAGTGCAGGGTGCTAGCTAGTGAGATCTTGAGACTATTAAAGAAGGCGGAAAATAACATTTTGACACCATTATCTCTGTAACCCCCAGGTCCCGTCTTTTTGCTTTTTATTGTAAATGAAATGAAGTTAAATGAAATATAATAACGTGTTCAGCAGGAAATGTCCGTACACACTTTTTGATATATCTTCCTTTTTTAGGTAGAGTGAAATTTATGAATATGTGAAGTAAAAGCGTGTTCTGGAGGTATAAAAATGGGTAATTTCTTTCAAGTGTAGGAAAAGTGTCCCGCGAGACCATCTCAAATTGTGATTCAATTTTGTATGGCGAGTCCCACATGTCTCAATGGAACTCCTGTGGAGTTGTAGCTCCATAGGTGAAATAGTTTTTGAGATATGGCGCTTCGTTTGACCCCAAACAGGGTCGTTGTGCAGTAGGGGCCTCAGAGGTACCATAACTGGCCCTGAATCCATGAACAACACGAACGCCTAAACCCTGTACACTGTACAGGAGTTTCCGGAACGATTCTACCGAGCTTGAAGCTTTGCGAATATGAAATGTTCTTTTAATTTTTTGATGGACCTTAAATGAAGACATTTTTTAAAAAAAATTATCAAAAAAATAAATCTCCCATTTTTCCTCTAATTTTGTTTTGATGAAATAGAGCAAAGTGACTCGTAAACGTGGTACAGATACGATATTCATTAAAAACTATAAACTGTCGAATGTTGCAGAATTTCAAATTTTATTCAAACCTGCTCTTTACCTTGTAGAGTTTTTCCAATGCATTCTTGTCTTCAATAAAACCACTTAAAATCATTTCATTCTAATTCTTTTTAATATAGAAGTGCTGAATAATTTTGGATCAAATTGTGAATATTTAAAAAATACATAAACAATATTTATTATATATATTTGCATTTCTTGATAACTATATGGCTAGGTCGAAGGCCATTAAGCCATTACAATACCTACATCCTACTGCGTTCTAACCTTTCGAATTCTGGTATTCATTCCAAATGGTCTGTATCGCATCAAAACCGTAGAAAAGAGAACATAAGATACGGCTGAGGGGAAAAAAAACTGTCGTTTGAAATAAAAATGTTCCCACTATTAACACATTTTTTCCGGCACCGCCTATGGATCTATTAATTTCCCGCCTAGTTGGCTTGCTCCATGCCATTATCTATGAATTACGGGGCCATATTATGAATTTCGCGCGCCCTATTTAAAAATAAACATTTACTTTTGGTGTCTGTCTCAAAACGAGTCAGTTGGTGCCAGCACCGCTAGGGGATGAGTCGCCCTCTGTCTCCCCAGGGCAAGAGCTGCTTACGCCGCCGCCGCCCTCCCCCCACCCTTCGCGCATTGCTCGCGCCGCGAGGGGCCAGAGAGCCTTGGGAGCACTCGACGGACGCGCCGGGCCGAGAGGAGGACTGGTCTCGATTGGAGCGCTCTGGGGAGATGGATGCTTTAGAGATTTGTATTGTTCACTATTTTTCGTAAATAAGTCTGCGCCTTGGATGCCAAGTGGATAGTACTGTCAATAGTTAAGGTAGGGCGAGTTTTTGGTGTGCCTAACAGAAAATGTTTAAATTGGTGCATTGCTATGCTGTGCTAAATTATTATGATGACCTCTGACAGCCGCTCAGAGGGGACAAGTAGCTAGTTGATTTTCAGTGTGTTACATTAAACTTCTCGAGGTTAAGGTTATTATTGTGTTGTAATGGCCTGGTAGAAGCGAGTGCTCTGTAATGCAGTTTCGTTTGTGGCCTTCCTCTTACAATTTTCCCCCGTAAATAAAAATGCTGTTCGGTTTCGCTGAAATTTATACGCATTGTTTTTCCCCTTTTTCTGCAAAGGTTTAGACAATTTGTTACGAAGGTCTCCCTCTTGTGAACATCTGATTACACTCCCCGATTCAGTTTCCCTAATAGTTCGAACCTTTCCTAGAAATGTTCCTAATTCTTTCACGAAGTGAGACCTATTTCACCTAATATGTTCTGGGCGAGCGTTATGCTTGTAAGTTGGAAGTAATGGTTCTTCATTTCCATCTGTTTTCCTCTCCATGTTTCTGTAGCACAGCAATTTAATAGGATGTGGATCCAATCTTCCCTATCACTGCAAAGCACACAAATGCAATTGCCATTCGAATCTTTCAATCTACGCTGCATCCACCCAATCCTAAACTAAACGTATCCCCCTCTAGCGTCCCTTTGAGTGTGTAAAATTAACTTCCGCATCCCCATACCGGACTCGTGTGAATTTGTGGCACTGTTAATTTTAAAACGTTTATAAATGAAAGCCATTGGCGTCTGGTGGGGGTTGTGCTTCTGTCGAATGTCGGGAATGGAATTCCCAAAATTCAGGACACTAAAAACACAATTCTAAACTCATCACTAAAAACAAAATTCAGGACACATAAAAACGGAAATGTCTCGTGTAAATTCATAAAAATGTACGTTTAATAAGTATGTATATAAATGTTACATCATTTTATGCATGGAGTCCATGCCAAGTATCTCAATACCTCCAGTACACAGTTTCGGTTCCAGTTTCGATTTCTAATGAACAGTCGAGTTTTAGTTTTAGTTCTGCATTGAGACAATTGCTGGTAATAGAATTCATATAACGGACCTGGATTCCAAAATACAGTGACCATCCACCAATAACAAGCACTTGTTTAGACATATTTTACAATAGCTTATTCCATGATTTTTGTTATTGCTATTATTGGTGATGGTAATGAAATAAAATTATTTTACCCGGGCCGATTAGCCGATGTCTCTAAGGCTGAAGAGCCGTAACTACCTGAAGGTTGCAGGTTCGAATCCCGCCCGCGTCATGGATGTTTGTGTGTGTCCATGCTATATAATACAATTACATGAATTTACATCGTAACTCGTAATGATACGAACGTTTTATTGTAAAAATATATTTGTGAAAATTACGTTGATGGAGAAAGACTGTCTCAAATATTTAATAATGAAGGGGCATGTAAATGGTACAAACTTTTGCCGTTATCCGGTGTATTTCTATTCAAACAGTGTGCATGAAATAACCCAAAAGTATTCGGAAGCGATATTATTATTTGAACGCAACAAAAGCAACTTTTATTTTTCGTAATTTAAATACGCAATATTTATAATTTTGTATTTCTCAGATTTATATTGAACGCGTGCGAGGTTTCTTAGTATACCGCAGCGGGGGTTGGGGGTGGGGGTGGAAGGCTGTACATACGTCACAGCTCCACAAATAAGTGCCCCCAGTGATCTGCATACTCACTGGCTGACGTTCTCTACTGAGCAAGCCCAAGAGCGTTAACACTCTCTGATGTAAAAATTCTGCAGTTATTCTAACATGTGACCAAGGAAGTTAAATCACATCTAACAATTAGTAGTTTCAAGCAACAAAAATTTTGAGGCCTTTTAAAACTAATTTAAGTACGTACCCGCAAGTCTGGGTTAAAGCATAACCTTACTCTCATTGTCAGTCTCCGTGCGGTTTTCTTTTATAGAACATGAAATTTATCAGATAAGGTGGACTTCGGGAAGAAATGAATGATATTCATAGAGACACTATACGTGCCAATTTAATAAATTATACCAATGTACGAAGGAATGAAGTATGGAGGGGTGCCATAGCGGACATTTTTGTTTTAAACCGCATGCCATTTTTCCTGTTTGTAGACGTTTATGATTTTGTGAATTACTCAGCTCTTGATTGTTGTAACTTTTCAAACTAAACTGCATCGGATTCACTAAACTCTGTTATACAAATCAAAATGATATTTATCTACCTAACATGTTTTTATTTGTGCAGTATTTGTAACTAAAACTATCGAAAGCGAATGAAGAAATTTCGATTTTCAGAGAATTTTTGTTTTTTAAAAACGAAGAGACCTGCATTCTAATTTTGTTTTTGTTTGTATTTACACTTATAAGGGTTACTTTACATAAAATAACAATGATAAGTAGCACACCACTTAAAAATTACACCCTATTGAAAATCGTAATTTTGAATATTTTCAAAAGTTTCAACTGCAATATCTCTGTTGGTGGACCAGATAAAATTGTGAAACTATTTCATGTAAAAGATAGCTGTGGTATCAAACTGGAGTATGCATTTCAACTTTGAGATTTGGCTCAAAGTTGATTTATTTTTAAATAGTAAATTTACGCCTAAGGTTCGTGCATTGGCACCCGCTTTTTACGCGCAATGTACGCGCGCTGGCACCCGTTTTTTAATTGTTTATAGTTAAGTACATTTTTTTATTTTGTTACAAAATGAGTATACAATTGATAGAATATTGTGGCTAGTTGATTTAGAATTTCGAGAAGTGGGGGTGCCACCTTTTCCGAGGTCTCTCAGGGCTTCTCCGCCTCGCGGCCGCGTTGTAGCCTCCTTGGTGTTGATCACTTCGCGAAATAGGACTTCTGCTCTCTTTCTAATTATCATGGTCACCAGGAGTGCTTCCGCGCATCGTTTATCATTACTTTAATGCTTCCTAATCCAGGGAAAGAGTTACTCGCTAATTCCACAGGTCTACAAAAAAAAACTTTTTGTTCAACTGCACGGGATATTTTTGCTGAATTACATGTTTTAAAGGTCACAGATTCTAAAAATGGCTTCCAGAACATTCCATTCCATTTTTTGTAAAATGAAAAACAATATTTAATAAAAACTTGTTTACAGTGAACTAACTTTTTTAAATGTGCACCGAAAAAGGCATTAAAATCTTAAAATTGGAAGGAAAAACAGGAATATATTTCACTACACTTGCATCTATAATTAGCAGATACCAAATAGCAATATAACATGAGAGAATACATTATTAATGAATAATTTGTGAATGAGAGACTTCGGCATCATTACACGATTGAACTCGCGTGGAACCCAACGCAGACAACTGCGGGCAGAATGAAGACGCCCGGCAGAGATGCGCTCACAGTGTGCACTTCCCAGAAGAATGTCTGGCACGGGAAGACGGAAGTGTCGGAGGTGGGGTTCATCGCCTGGCCCTCTGAGTCACGAGTGCTTTGATTACGTCGCGAATCGGCGCTCGGCGCTCACAGATCACCGTTTTTCATTTTATTTTATTTTATTTTATTTGTGCAAAGAAATGCGAAAAAGAAATCTGAAGCCTCAATGCAAGCTTTTCGGTTCCAAGAATTCAATGTGACGTGCAAACCCAAATGACAGCTTCAGTCGAGACAAACAATGGAGATTCGTTACTAGTAGACAATGTGATTAGTAGAACCTTAAACTGATTTAAACTTGGTGTTTGTAACCAAGAATAAAAGAAATATATAAATTTTAAGAAAACACAAAAGAAAATGTCTAAAAAGGCTTGTCACAAAAGAAAATCAAAATAAAATCTGTCTGGAATTTTTGGTTTTCCATAATTCTTCTTTTTATGTAGGTTACACATGTTTTTCTTCACGCTTCATCCCGGGATTCACTTCAGGATGTTGACTGCCGATCTTCTCTCCACTTTTTCTGCGGCTCCTCTGGAGTCTCTTCTTCCTAATGGCATCACATCCATGGCTGTCTTCACCAGCCTGTCATCGTTCATTCGTGTGGATATGGTTATTCCATTCTTTTTTCCTTCTTTTCACACAAATTTAGTTTGATTAGTTATATTACATCGTTTTCTTACATCTTGATTTCTTACCGTGTCACCTGGTCTTTCCTACTATCGATCGTAGCGTGTTCGTTTTTACTGATCGTTGTTTGAGCTATCAGCTCGGGTTTCAGCAATCTCGTATCTCAAAACTGGGTTTATCATTGTCTTTAGATTATAGCTTTACCTTCTATGCTGTTGCATTTATTTTCCAAGTTACATCTCTTAAGTATCCTGGTACGCGAGCACCTTTCATGGCGTGCTCCTCTCTTCTTTGCATGTTTAAGGATCACTGGAGATGTCCACCCCCAGGTATTGAACTTCATCACTTGCTCGATTATTTTGCCTTCTATCAACTTACATCGTACAGGCTCCGTGGATATTAACATTGATTTTTTAACCATCATATTAAATAATTTTCCTGTCGTATGAACATATACAATAGTCTTCGTAGATTATCTGAGAGCCTGCTATGGTGCACTGCGTCATCTGGGTGTAGCAGACTTTTATCTGGCGGCTTTCACTTCTTAATCGTATAACCTTTCATTGTTTTTACGCCAAGTCAATTAGTTTATACATTATTATTGGAAGATTACTGGACTACGGAGTCGTTCTGGCGTATTCAACTGCACACTCTATTTCATTTGTAGTTACGTCTCCTTGTTTTACTTAGTTTTTGATGCCTGTACATATAGCTTCAATGGTTTCTGTCACTTTTTAGGCACTAGTTTGTTCAAATTGTTATCACATCCTTTGTAGCCTTACTGATCAAATGCCTTCTTGAGGTCTACAAAACAGAGTAGTTGGGCGGGCTTTGTTATATCTGGATTGCTTTCTCGACTATTTGACAGACTACAAATATAGCGTCTGTTGTTGACCTGTTTGTGCGGAATACTTTGTTGTTCCTCATTGATTTTGATACGTTGTAATTGCAAGGTTGTAATTTTGCTGGAAGTACTATTTTCTTGTCACTAATTTTAATATGGTACTCAGTAGAGTTATACCCCTCTGTAGTTGTTAGGTCATTTCTCTTTCCTCTTTAAAGATCTGTATCAATACTGATTTTACAATCTCTGGTAATCGCCAAGTTCTAATATTTTATTAAATAATACTTAACTGTTCATTTAATCTCTCACCTCTCCATACTTCAACATCTCGTTATGTATTTTTCCTTGATCCGGGCTTTCCCTTATTCTTAAGGTTTTCATTTCCGTGTATATATCATTCTCTGTAATTTCAACTATATCATCCACATTTGTTTGAATTTTCTTGGATTTTTCTTCCTTAGTCTCTTGACAACTGTTGAAAATAGTTTTACCAGGAGTGACATTTCAACTGTGTTTATTTTTACTACTTCGTTTATTTAGCTTTTCTATTTCTTAACATCTACTTTCTTTTGAGCACCATACATGTTCTTCTTCTCTAAATCTTTTGTGAACGTTTCCCAGTGTGCTCCTTCAGGTCTCTTCTTATTTGTTTGTTCCTTGCAGCAACTCACCGTTAAAGGTCTTCTGATAATTTTGTTGTTTTATACCGTAGAAATGCTCTTGTTTTTCCCTCAGTAACATCTTTTAACTTCATTAGTAAACCAGGGTCTTGTATTTATTTTTGTCCACACTTGTATCTTCCTCTTTTCCTTATAGTCTCCTCTTCCGCTGCCTGAAGTAAATTTGTTTTTAATTTGTCTAACCCGTTTTTATGTTCCTTTTCTGTCGATAGAGTGTGTCGATTTGAGTTTTTCTCGTTTAGTCATTTCTTGATATAGATCTCTTTGTGCTTCCATTTTCTATCGACTTATATTATATTTCCTCTCAGTGTCTTAGTTGAGTTCTTCTTGCTAGTCTATGTTTTAATCTTATTTTACTCAAAAGAAGTGTATGATCACTGCCTATGTTTGCTGAGTTTGATGTTCGCACATCTAGTATTTCCAAGGTGTTAAATGTCTATTGAAGATAATATATTAATCGGTCATTGATTGTTCCCCTTATGAAACAAAAAGTGTATACTTGTACTTGAAGACATGATCAAAGAACGTATTATTGATATTGCTATTTTGAGCACAGAAGTCGATTAGGAGATCTCCATTATCATTACTAACAATCTCTCAATCTCAATCACTTTAGTCCTCATTTACTGGGTTATTCCCCACTCGTGCATTCAGATCCCCTTGATACTAGAGTATATTGATTTTCTGATATTTTGTCGTTTTTCTTGATATTGGTGTGTATGCCCAGATCAGAGGGCCAAATTATCAGAAGACCTGGCTAAAATCTAATAAGATTTTGTAGGTCTTCATAAAAGGCTCGTCGTCTTCTCTAGGTTTGGCCATGTCTGAGCATACGCGCTAATAATAATGGGATTGCATATCGTTTATTTATTTTTGCTTTAAATAACCCTTCGTTAACATAATCTATTTTTTGGGTATTTATAATGGTATTTTGCAGGGAGTGTTCCCACTCCCAGCTAGTTTCATATTTACCTCGTCCACTCATAGATCAGGATGTAGTCATTTATGTCTTCAGTGCCTTTACCTTTTTTTTTTGTTTCTGATATGTTACATATATCCACTTCTTCTCTGCACTTCCATCATTATTTCCTCTCTTTTTCTGTTCCAGGATCCAACATTCCACGTCCCTTATTTTCATTATACTCCCTTGTTTATTCTTATAATTCCATAATCTTATATACATATACACTGCCTTAAACATTTCATTAGAATAAATAGGTATTTTCTTAAACATCCTATTTCTATTCATATAATATCAAAATTAGAAAATGACTTATGACTTTCCATAATTTTTTTTTTAATTTCTAGCGTTATCATCCAGTAACTGACAACCAGCCAAGTTCTCATCCGTAGCCAACTATCATCCTGCATTATAACAAAATAGACGAACTTTTACACGAAAGTTTATAGATATTGATTTCATCCCTCCTTATAAAATATAAGATATTGGCTACCCATCCAATAACATATATTAGTTATAAAATGAACAGTATACTAAATTAGCGTCTTTTAATGTTACCTCTTCATCAGAAACTATTCTACGGATCCTCCATGCCAGGGTAGCAATATAGAAATGCGACATTCCTGTCTGCTGAAACTGACAATTTGTAAGCCAATATCGTTTTCTCATTGTAATCTGTTCTAAAAACACTTCGTCGAATAAGATAATGTTCACCGTTTTGAAACACGTGTAGTTTTGCATAATATATGCTTTTAAATTAACAGCATTTTATAATTTTTTATATTTTAAGTCACAATGGTAGCTGAAAGAAAACGAAGAGTATTATCATAATTGATACTTGAAGTAAAAGCACTTTAAATTTTTGTTTTAAAAATGCGCATTTTTTTGCAAAGTAGCAAAGGAAACTTAAAGATTTGGCATTGTGATATTATTTCATTGAAACTAGAATTTTTCGAAATTTACAAAAGACAGATGTAATTCAGAAAAATTATGTGCTGTTGAAGCGCCATCCGTCTCTCTCTCTCTCTCTCTCTCTCTCGTCTCTCTCTCTCTCCGTCTCTCTCTCTCTCGTCTTCTCTCTCTCTTCTTCTCTTCTGTCTTCTTCTTCTCTTCTTCTCTTCTCTCTTGTCTTCTTCTCTTCTCTCTCTTCGTCTCTCTCTCTTCCGTCTCTCTCTCTCTCTCTCGTCTCTCTCTCTCTCTCGTCTCTCTCTCTCTCTCTCTCTCTTGTCTCTCTCTCTCTCGTCTCTCTCTCTCTCTCTCTCTCCGTCTTTCTCTCTCTCTCTCTCTCTCTCTCCGTCTCTCTCTCTCTGCGTCTCTCTCTCTCCGTCTCTCTCTCTCTTCTCTTCCTTGTCTTCTTCTCTTTCTCTTCTCTGTCTTCTCTCCGTCTCTCTCTCTCCGTCTCTCTCTCTCCGTCTTTCTCTCTCCGTCTCTCTCTCCGTCTCTCTCTCTCCGTCTCTCTCCGTCTCTCTCTCTCTCCGTCTCTCTCTCTCCGTCTCTCTCTCTCTCTCTCCGTCTCTCTCTCTCTCTCCGTCTCTCTCTCTCTCTCCGTCTCTCTCTCTCTCTCCGTCTCTCTCTCTCTCTCCGTCTCTCTCTTTCTCTCCGTCTCTCTCTTTCTCTCCGTCTCTCTCTTTCTCTCCGTCTCTCTCTTTCTCTCCGTCTCTCGCTTTCTCTCCGTCTCTCGCTCTCTCTCCGTCATCATAGCACTGAGACGCTGCATGCACTGGCCTAAGAAAACTAGTATTCCATGCTAGGGATTTCGGTGACCTTGGCTTCTAACGCGTGTTTTGATTGTTGCAAACAGAAATCTAAGGTGACAATTCGCACCATTGAGTAACATTGATCTTGGAATTCGTTGATAGTTATTTTTTCTACAATTGAAGTTTTGCGAATAAAGGGGGAAGTTACAGGAATTATTTCATCAAAGTGCAGTAGGACCTGCCCTCAGTGTAGTTACACTGCAATCGTGCAGTAAAAGACAGAACCTGTCGTAACAAGTGGCGCAGGCGGCGCGGCGCCTGCCAGGGTGCGGGCCTGGGCCTGGGGCTGGGGCTGGGGCTGGGGCTGGGGCTGGGGCTGCGAGGGGCGGCGTGACCCACTTGCGCGCCGATCAATACGCGCCGCCTCGCGAATGGGCTGCCACCCACTGCGCTTACTACGGGGCGGCGCGGCGTGGCGCGCGCGTGCGTGCCCCTGCCTGCGCAAAGCCGAACACATTAGACGCACGCTCGCACGCTTTATTCGGACTTTTCACGTTTCCATATTTCAGGGAATTCATCGAAAATGGGACCGGCGCCGTTTCTATAACCGTTTGTACTATACGAGGGGAAAAAAATGTAAAGCACAAAATAATGTGGAACGGTTTTTGAGAAAAAAATTGAAAGTAACCTTAAAGCTTCATGTAAAGAACCCTCTTCTTCAAACAAAAAATAAAAATCCGTTTCAAATTCGAGGGGCCGACAGCCAGACCGATCGAGGAATATCAGTTTTGATGAAAATCCTACGTACGGTTTAGCCACTTGCATTGTTCACAGACGTTGTGCCGTTGACCAGTTTTTCGGTATAAATTACCCGCAAAACGTTCATTCTGCCTACCCAATTTTAAGTGTTTTACTACATACAGGAGCATGACTTTTTCAGCATCACGGACCCACAAAACGAGTTTTGTGTGGTTTCTCGCTACAGCAGTAGCATACTTTATCTTTACTACAAAAGCAAAGAAGAAGTAATGACTTGCTACAACGATTCTCCTTCTGCCACCCCAACTGCTTTACTGTCTTTCCTTATTACGTACGTAGTACTAATGAAAAGTATTGTAATGTTGCGACAGCTTTGTAATTGTAATGTTGTTTCCCATGTGTAGTAATTACCAGCGTTGTGTAATCAGAATCCACGTTTTGTGGGTTCTTAATATCAAAAATCTGTCGTCAGCAAAACACCGTCAATGCACAAAGCTAACGCCTAAACCGTTCAGACGATTTTCACCCATATTTGATATTCCCCAATCGCTCTAAACGAACCCGAGGTCCTGCGAGTTTGAAACGGATATTTTGACTTAGGGTCGGCACTTTACAAGAAGGCTCGGGGACATTTTGGAAATTTTCTCAAAAATAGTTTTTTTAAAACTTTTTCTTATACGTATACACAGAGTATAGAGAAAGTTAAGTATTGTTGCGGGAAATAGATTTCCAGCTTTCAACGGAAATACACGTTTGGGGTTCCTCTGAAAACAAACTGTTTCTTTTTCCTCAAAACGTCCGTCCGTCTGTGAATAACACTAGCGCCTAAAACTATTCATGACAATTTCAAAAAAAAAAAAAAGAATCGTCCTAGTCGATCTGGCTCGACGCGAAGCACTGAGATTTAGAACAACATTCATTATTTTTGGGGGGTACTTTACATGAAGCCCTTGGGACATTTTCAAATGTTTCGCAAAAATGGCTCCAAATTCTTTCTTTTAATTTCTTGTAAGAGTAGAGTGAAACACACTTCTGGCATAGGTCCCCTTTTCGCTGTAAACTCTGAATTTTCGAAAATTGCAAGTTTCTAATATTTTCGGCGTCTTCCTACAACTATAAAATTGAAGATAGAGATTTTTTTCTTCAAATGAAATTTGTTCTACATAATTATTTCTTTCGTTAATGTCATGTACAGTTTTTCGGAAATTGTAGCAGTTTTTGCGAAATATTGCATGAAACGTGCAATAATATAAAATACAAGTTCTAAAAACGTCCCTAATTTTGTTCTTCAAAATTTTGGTAGGGTTTGTGTTCAACTTACTGTAATAATTGACATAAACGGCTTTTGCTTTTTTCCTTTCTTTTCTTTCTTCAAAAATTACTCAAATGGTTGTTTTTTTTTTACATCTCTTTCACGCCGTAATATGTACTTTGCCGGCGATGTGTATACATTGTTGCAATTGTGAATGGAAGAACTTCAAATTTCCCATTTACAGAAACACTTAAACGACATTTTCTTAAAAAAGGCTCCAAAGTATTCAACGAAAATTTTCATATAAGACAAGGTTTTACTATTCCATAATAGTTCTAAAGTAATATTTCAGTTCAACCATTCGGAAACCGAAGAATTGAGACTATTTCAAAAAATGTACTTCGGATAGCGATAGATGGCAGGTGGCAAGAGAGGATGAAGACCAAAAAGCTAGCCCAGACAAAAAAGTTACAAAGCTAAATAGAACAAGAAAGTCTGCGTCATTCAGTAGCACCACTAGTTAATTCAACTTGTTAAACAATTATTTTCTCAAGAACCGCTCCAACATTTGTCTTCAATTTTTGTTTGTCCGCCTGTCTGTTTGACATGTCTGTCTGTGGGCCCGTCCCTCTGTCTCTGTGTCCGTCCGTCTATCAATTCGTCTCTGTCTGTTCGTCTGTTCAGGAAAGAAGTACCATCTTAGTCTATGGTCCGTCCTTGCTCGAGAATGAAGCTTCCAGAAATTCTGGTAGCTAGTAATATTTTCTGCAAGCAGTTAATAATGATAGAAATTATTCTATGTACGCTATTGTTTGGGGTTCTTTTGCCAGATATTACCATCCGAAATTTATTATTCTTTTTTGGTTGATCTAATGTGTCCTCAACATGAACCTGCACACACAAGTCAGATTTGATCCTGCAGCTGAGTGTGAAGCTTCAGTGACAGGCATATTCAACAAGTTCAATGATTTTTTCAGGATAGAGGTTGTCCTATCTACATTTCTTTTTCGTTGCCTGCTCACGAGAAATAAACCTGACGTCAACCAACGCTCTCGACCTTCCGTTGGCCCTTCCTTCACGACCCGTTTCCGGAAGCCGACCCGTTTAAGTGGAGAAGTATCTGACCAATCTTTCTGCCAGTGACACCAATGTTGACTGTGATTGGGTCCCAGCAGCTCAAATCGTGTAAGAAAAGAAAGTACAACCATGATTGGAGCTGTCCAGGAAAAACAACAGATTCGTGTTATGGAGAAGCGTGTGACGGAAATGAGCAATGTGCATTGGGAAGAACTACAGATATTGAATTTTTGACAAGAAATGTTAACTATGATGTAAACATTGCCGCAATTAGAAATCAATGGCGAATCCTGAACATTATTTCAAGTATACCGCTCTTTATGGAAGCTACCTCTACCGTTGTCTTCATTTTGAGCTTTTCTTAAATCTCAATCGTATAAAATTCCGTCCTTAATAATTGTTCTATAAGATAATTACACCAACCACTAACTTCTGGATCATTAAAACACTCCATTTTCACAAAAACGTGAGGAAAGTGTGACTTAAGAACGACCAAAGAAGGGCAATATTTTGCGGCGCCTACCGTCGAACGCGCATCCTCCCCTCTCCCCGCCCTTTAGTGCTTACGGATGCGGAAGACTTTACTGACTCTCGGTAGCAAAACTGTTATTTTTTCGCATATATTTTAAAGCTTTTAAAATCTCAATAACTTTTTAGAGGATTACCAAGCGTATGAAATATTTCTCAAACACTTCGAATTACTAGGTATACCGGCGGTACACGCGGTGTATTGGAGAATTCGCTACTGTTAAAAACTCAAGTAGGAAGCGTGCTTGCTTCCTCTACCACTGAAGGAACTAATTTCGTACTCGATTTACCCTTTGAAATGGATAAATTCTAAACTCATATTTTGAAAAATATTTCTGTCCTTCATACTATCTAAAAGTATTTCTATATTGTTTTTCATGAAAATGTAAAAGTCAAAACAAATTGTTTCTACTGTTTTATATACATGTGGCTTGCTCTCTTTGTCAGGCAGAAGAAATTTTTTTTATTACCGTAAATGGGTCAATATTAAGATTGTTAAATTCGTTGTTATATCTGATGTTTTTGTTGTTAATTTAGATTATGGTCATTTATGGCTCTCAATATAGATTCTTTTGGATGGATCTTTGTTTCTTGTGATTTTATGCAATTATCTAGGAAATGTTAAAAAAGTATAGTTCTTTTGTGTTATTTAGCTTTTAATTCCAAGTGCCAATAATCCCAGTTTAGTACTTAGTACTTCATAAAATTTTCTCAAAATATTGTTCGAATTGAAAGGTTTCTTAGCACATTTTGTTGGCATCACTTTCTGAATAGAAAATAAAATTTATATTTTTTCCTGCTCCTAAGCAAAAACCAGCATTGAATAATAACGGAGTGATTCGAATTAGGAGGTCCCCATAAGAAAACTGCTCTGGGCTGCCGCAATGCCAGGGTGGGATGAGGCAAAAATGAAAATTTAACCTGGACTAAAGAGATTAGAAAACTAGTACAAGAAAGTCTGTGCCATTCTCTAGCACAATTTGTTCTATGATTCAATCCAAAATGAAAAGAAAATAACAGAATTCATCAATTTTGATTTTTATTTATTTCACATCATTCTCGAATGTAATAATTTGAAAATGGGTACAAATTTTAGGTGTATCTTAGGATCTCTCTTGTATGTCTTCATATGGACTTATGTGCTGCCTTTGAATGTTCAATAATAAACAACGTAATTTAATATTCTTTTCATATCAGGTTGTTGTTGTTGTTATTGTTGTTATTATTATTATTATTATTATTATTATTATTATTATTATTATTATTATTATTATTATCATTATTATTATCATCATCATCACACGTTACTGATTTTACTAATATTACCAAATTTATTTTAGCATTACTTAATACTTTAATACCATTTGTTTTGTTGTTTTAGATTGATCTTAGATTAATCTGATTGTTCTGTTTTTGTTTCAGTATGTCACCGAAAAGATGGGCGGTGCAGAAGGAACGCAAATGGACATGGACTTCATGGAAATGGAAAGAGTAAGACATTTATTAAAGATGACATTTTGTTGTCATTTTTATGGCAAATACCAATTCTACTTCATTACATGTGTTTTTCAGAAAACTGATGTAACATATGAATTAGTGGAAGAATTGCAGGCCAAAACCAAAGAGTTTCTCCAACCGAACCCCACAGCCCGAGCAAAGATGGCTGCTGTGAAGGGCATTTCTAAGCTAAGTGGCCAAGCAAAAGCATCAACCTACCCTCAACCAGAAGGCGTTCTGGGAGATTGTATGGTGACTTATGGCCGTAAACTGGGAGATGAAAGCTTGTTTGGTAAGCAAATTTCTTACAAAGTTCTTCCTTTCTCCAGTTTCTTTGTTATAATTCTACTATAAACATTTAATGCATGGAAATCATTTCTGTTTTGTCAAAACAATTTTTATTTTCAAAGTAATGACTTCAGAGGGGGATACAGTGAACGGAATTATATGAGAATAAAAAGAATTCCATCGTAACTATTAGTGTCATTAGCAGCAATTTGTGTAGGGGGAGGGGGGGCAGAGGATAAGGTAGGTACTGATAAGGTAGAGGTTACCAGTGAGTTCCCTCCAATGTATCCTATAAACAAAAAAAATATGCATTGAGGTGGGGCACCCCAGTTGGTGACACTGTTATCAAAGCTATTGTGGTCTATTTTATTTCATTCATTGCATGTCTTTCGTTTATAACAAATTCAATTTTTAGGCCTTGCATTGATTGAGATGGGAGAGTCAATGAAGCAGATGGCTGATGTAAAATACTCCTTGGATGATAACATTAAACAGAACTTCTTGGAGCCATTGCACCATCTCCAAACCAAAGATCTTAAAGAAGTCATGGTAAGTGTTGATGCAAAAAAAAAAATATTTTTTCAACTTTTGACAGAAATTTTGTATGTAACTTTTTTTCTTTCTTTGAAATGGCTGTAAAACCACATTTCATGATTTCCAGCATCATCGAAAAAAACTCCAGGGTCGCAGGTTGGACTTTGACTGTAAGAGACGGAGACAAGCAAAAGGTACGATTGGTTTATTTCTGTTGTTTTCCGAAACTTCACAAAGCTAATAAGTCAAGAAAAAGTCTATTGATACAAAGTGGAAAGGTTTGTGTAAGTTCTGAGGTATGGCCTGTATGTTCTGTGTTTACTGGAATGCTTTGATGCCCTGGTGATAAACCACCTCCAGTTTTAGTGTATAGTTAATGATCCTATAGTTAGGGATGCAAGCATGGCTAATGAACAAAATTTCAATGGAATGCTCTGAATATTTGTGGTGATTATTCAACACATATTTGTTTTTGTTGCTCTTGGCAGCAGGTATTATATTTGCATGCGAATACTTTAAAGAAATGGACATATTGATTTGTTGACATTGACACAAGTACTTTCATAAGTACGTATATTTTCACAAGTACATGACTCAAGTGCATATCATTTGAATGTGTCATCAGTTCTGTTAATAGGCTTCAGATATTGGTTGGTTGGTGTGTTTTTTGTTTTAATTTTTTGCATAGCTTTTCAAAATACTATTTTTTTTTTTAACTGTTTTACGGTATTGGAAAGAAACTGAAAGAAATACACTTAAGATAAAGCTATCTATTGAAAATGAGTTGGCTCACAGCTCCTGTTAGCGAGTGTGATGTAGCCCAGTTACAATATCTCCGTAACACCACATAGATAGATATAATCTTAGTTCACAAATTCTGAGGACATAGATATTTTGGAATGTTTCTGTAGGGATAACGCTGAACATGTACGTGAATGGAATGGTTGTAAATATTAAATCAAATGCCTATTATCTTTCTAAAATAAACAACGTCAATGAATTTGTGTTGAACGAAAGAAAATATATTTACCTTTTTCTACATGAATTAATGAATATTTCTTTCAAATTACATTATTTCATTTATGTGAAATAGTTTCATTAAATGAAACTTGGAACTTGCAACAATAACACTTATAATACATTTCATAAACAATTAAATTAATTCCTTGAATAAAAGATCAAGAAATAATTTATTAATCGTAAATGAAATTGAACAAGAAACAATAAATTAAGTTATTATCTGACATTGAATTCACCCTCCCAATTAAAGTCTTTATCTCCTTTATATAAGCTAAATAATGTTATACTGTTTAATCATCAGTCCATAATAATAAAGCATGCATAAAACTTATTCAGTTGTTCTTATTCAGTTACTTCTCAGTTGTTCATTCTTCTATAGTTCATGTACTTTTCTCCAATGTTTCATTTCCTTTAGAAATAGTCTGTTCTTATTAGCCACGTATATATTTCTGTCATTAATTATATTTCATTACATATGCTATGAGACTTTTTGCTAATGCATTTCTCACTCGGCCAAAAAGTATTCTTGCAACTTCATTCCAGAAGCGAAGCCTCCATCCTTGCATAAAACTAAGCTATCTAATAAGCTCTGTTTATAATGATATAATTAAATAAACAAACATGTAATATGATAGTATACAATGTTTATATGTTCATCAAAAGTAATAAAAAGGATAAAGTATGAAAAAAGTGTTAGGAAAATTGTATTAATTGATTAACTTGAAGATTTTGTTTATTAATCTGCACCAATTAGGATCAGAAAAATAATAGAGCAGGGAGATTATTGCCTACCATTCTATGCTTAACTATTGCTCATGAATAAATTATTGTTAACCATCCAATTGAGTAATGCACATCAGGGATACTGAATCGGAAGGTTTTGCATGAATGCTATATTTATTATTCATCAAATTATGAGTTGATCTGAGAATTTAATCCCCATCATTTTATTGTTTTAAGGACCTAGAAAAGGTTTTCAACAAACTCAGCTGAACTATACAGTGAACAGTTTAGAACAATGTCATACCTAGGGGTTTTTCGTACATTATTTGAAGACATACACAGACTTGAAGGTTGAACGAGTTAAAACATAGTAATAAAGAACAGAGTAAGATAATGAGGCTCTGAACCCTCTTTCTTTTCAACTTTGATGGATTATCAAAGTTATAAGAGATCTGCATGGATATATAATGGGTCAGAAGGATTTTAACATAGTCAGAAAAGCTGATGATATCGTTTAATGTCAGAGAGGAAGATGACCTTTCCACAAAGGAAATTTTTTTGTGGAAAGTTTCCCAAAAAATACCTTCAACAACTGCTTTTTAATGAGCAATATTTTTGAACTATAGATAACAAAATATTTTCATGAGAAGGCAAACCATTATACCTAATTTTAGGAAGTAGCAATGCCTTTTACAGTGTGCCTTCCTCATTTGCAGTGCCACATAAATACAAACAAATTATGAAGAATTAACAGTGTTCTGTTGTACTTTTTACTTATTTCTGCCATTACCTTTGTGTTTTAACACTCAAACTTGATTAGATAAAACAAAAGGAACTTAACAACACTTTCTCTTTCTTCATTATAGTTCCTGTGAGTTTTTATGTTGGTTTGGATGAATGAAAATGTGTATGTTTGAAAATGTATTCTCTAGATATTTTCTTATCTTACAATGTGTTTTTTAGTAAAAATAAGGGGACTTACATTAGTACAAGTATACTTGGAGCACATTATGTTAATAAAATGGAAAAGATGAACCTTTGATGTGCCAGTGTTCTTTTGTTCTCACTTTGAGCAGTTCTTGGTAAGAAAGGTGGCCTGAGTTCCAGTCCTTATGGAAGTCCATCTAGAACACAAATAGGCCACAGCTCTGATGTTGTCTTGGGCATGTGTGGTATGTTTTACATTGCCCTGTAGATAGAAATAATGATTTTTATCTGCTACTCTCCTTTAGTCACATTCATAACCTTAATCAAATAATATAATAAATTCCCTCCTCTAGTAGCTCCTTATTTATTTATAAGATACTTATAAATAAATAATTAATTCTTTCACATGGTTTTCCTTGTTGTGCTCCATTATTTCTGTGATGGAATATGAGAGTTTGCTGCTTTTAGATTTGTCATCCCCTATATTTCTATATTGTAACACCATTTGGTGATTAGTTAGATTTATAAAGAAAGCAATATTTCTTAATAATTTTTTTTCATCAGGAAATAAACTTCTGTAGTTTATGTTATTGTTTCCCAAGTGTTATAAAAAGAGATAAATATTCATTCAGTTTAATTACATGAAGCTTCAAAAATTATAAAAATATTATCGAAGTTTTATTTTTCCACGTTCATTGCTCTGTCCACCTTTATATTGTGTTTCCTTTCTACTTTTCTAGACACAAAACTAACAGTTTAGAAATAACTTTCAGTAATTTTGTTACTGAATTTGTTTAAAAGCAAGAAACTATGAATACTCAGTATAATATTTTTAATGCAAGAACTTGGAATTTCATTTTAATGAATGCTTCTGTTTACATTCATTTACATAATGTGCATGAGCACTTATTTAATGCAATCAGTCTATTGTCATGATTATCACTATATTACTTCACTTTTCTTTTCCTGCACGGAATGTAGAATTCACAGAAAATATACATAATGCTGAAACACTTGGGGAGCAGTGATAATAGAAATATTATAATATTTACCCAATTCCTGGTTTATTATTTTTCTCTTCAATTTTTTTCTTGCTTCTTTATTTTTTAATATTATCCATGTAAAAGTTCCTTAACAATTTGGTCTGCTCTAATCTACATGAATTTTGAGATTTAAATGTACATATCCCTTCATAGTTTATGACAAATGGTCAATTATATTAATTTCAATTCATCTATGCTAATAATTCATTAGAAAATTAATTATATCATTAAATCTATGCACATAAATAATGTATGATAATCATCAATAATAAATGAATCATCATTAATAAATATATGATTTTTTATATCTCTTACAAGCTCATTTGAATTGAGCAATTGAAATCATTTAAATTTTTTTTTTTTTTAAAGGAGCATCCTTCAGTTGAATCTGAAAGTAATGTTTGTTGACTTTAAATCCAACAAGAGACTTAACTTCATATTTGTAAACTTAAAGGAAGGCAGGAACAAAAATGGTTAAACATGTAAACAAATAAAGGCTGATAGAGAAGTTGAGTAGTTGATTGGCATTGAAGCATGATAGAAAAAAATAGTTTTGAAAGCAAAATGCTTTATAAGCTTTCTTCCTTCCCTGTATTTCGAATAGTAAGACTTCATTTGTATAATAATACATTATTAACAGTGTAATATTAAGTATTCACATTTTTAGCAAATGGGCACTTAAGCATGTATGATTTACACTGTATTTTGATCTGACTTTAATTTTTTTGTTAAAAATATGATCACAAATTCTTTGTTTTATTAATTTTCAGAGAATGTGAACAGTTATTTCAAACAATTTCTATAATTCAATGAGATTTTCTTACTATCTTTGTGAAAATTCTGAATGTGCTTAAATCAAATTTATTTTTAGGTGAATACGCACGGAAATAATGGATGAATTGAAGAAAGTGCAGTATTTTTTTTTAAAAATTAAAACATTGAATATTATACTAATCATATTTACTACACTGTATCATTTGAAAAATATAGTTTTGTTTTATTTTTTTGTAATCAATATTACATCAGTTTATTTTAATTTTCCTTGAATCCTCTTTCTTACTTCTTTTTAAATATTTATGTTTTTCTTATTTTCTTTAGTAATATTTTGTTTAGTTTAGTTTAACCAATCACCCTACTTTCCATAATTTTTATTTTTTGTTTCGTTGTGTGTGTGGTCTGATGTTTACAGGTTCTCACATTACAGATGAGGAAATCAGACTTTCGGAGGATAAGTTTGCTGAATCCCTGCACCTGGCACAAATGGGGATGCATAACTTGCTAGAAAACGATGTGAGTTATTTTGAAACCAGTGCGTACGGTAAAGTTTTTCTTAATATGAATTTTCAGAAACAGGCTTTAAGGATTTTGTTTGCAATCGTACAATTCTGCAGTATTTAATTTCCAGTGACATGTCTGTCCAATTTAGGAAGCTCTAATGGTAAATGTTAATACATATGAAACGTATCTTAAATCATGAAAGTTAAATTGTAATAGACTCAATGATATGAGAACTAAAAGAGGACACTCCTTTCAGGTGGAACAAATATCTCAACTCGCTACTTTTGCTGAAGGATTGCTGGAATATCATCAACAGTGCACAGAAATACTGAAAGTGTTGACAGAAACTCTGCTAGAAAAGTAAGTTTCACTAGGTGATGTCCTTGTATTTATTCTTACATTTTGGTCTCTTTATACAGCACAGATATAACAAAGAGAAACAGTGATATATTGTTTAAAGAAGTATTTATCAATTATGAATAGGAATATGAAGGAGATTGAAATCATCTAGGCACTTCAAATAAGAGTAAATCATCAGGTTGGGATGAAGTATCAACAATAATTCTAAAACAGTGTAAAAACTCCATCTTAAAGAATACCTAATACAAGAACACCTAATAAATAGTTTAATAAATGAATGTGTTTTCCCAGATATCTTGAAAATTAGTATTGTAAGATCTCTATACAAGAAAGACCGCAAATATGAAGCACACAACTATAGGCCCATAACACTCTCATCTAACTTTGCCAAACTTTTTGAAAAAGTAATTACAAGAAGAATATGTAACTTCTTTGAAAAAAACAATATATTGATTAATACACAACATGGATTCAGAAATAATAAGTCCACTATTACTGCTTCTGCTGATTTTATTCATGAAATTTTTAGCAACCTTGAAGATGACCTAAACACAATAGGAGAATTCATGGACCTGTCCAAAGCATTTGACAGTTTAACTCATGAAATACTACTTACTAAAGTAGAACAACTTTGGATGAGAGAAAACATACATAAATTATTGAAATTGTACCTTACAAATAGAAAACAATGTGTACAAATACTCTGGGAATCTGGAGCAGCTATTGATAAAATTAAATCAAAATTTTCTCTGTTACCTCAGGGGTACCACAGGGAACAGTTCTTTGACCACTCAAATTCCTATTATATATAAGTGACCTCCCAACATCATATTACAAATTAATATTGTATGCACAAGTTTGAACAGTATTTAAATACTTGTATTTTAAATACGTTTTGTATTTGCGTAATTATTTTTGAGTTCTTTGGACATGCATTTTTGAGATATATTTAAATACTAAAATAGGTGTATTTTAAAAAGGAAATACTTCAAATACAGATGAAGATAACGAGGATAGTTTCTTTTTGTTTGATTCTGCAAGTGAATGAACCTCATTGAAACAAAAATAAAACCCCTTTCAGCTGTTGAATTTGAATTCTCTTCATTTTTAAATTATAAATCCAAATCATTAAAAATGCTGGACAATTATCCAACAACAAAAATGCGTTTATTCCTTATAACTAGTCCCGACAATGGCTTTTTGCCTATTTTATTTCTTTGAATGTATTTGTAGGTATTAGTTACAATATTAATTACCCCATTATCAATGTTTACCTCTGAAATGGCTGTTGTGAGGGTTTTATAATGCTTATAAATTCCTATTTTAAAGATATTTGCCTAATCAAGCATTAAGAACCTGCAAGTGCCTATATTGAATTTTCCTCATTTTTAATATTTTTTGTTCACTATATTTTGTTTTCTACAATCATTTTTTGAGAAATTGCTGATGGGTAATTTTTAATCAAACAATTAACAACTGCATAAAATTTGCCAGGGCATTCTCCAAACGAGAAGCTCAATGCCCTGTGTGTTCTTGCTTGTAACATGTTGAGAATTTGACACCGTGTGGGTTACCTTATCTACTATTTTGCTGATCTCCGCAATGATTAGTGAGCTACTTGTTCCTTACCAAGAACTCAACGGTCTTCAAAAATAGCGCTCCCGGCTTCTTTCGCTTTTAGAAGGTAGAATTACACAAGATGGAGTTTTCTTCGATAATTTTGTATTGATTTTGAAATTTGGTGCATGCCAAATCAGAAAATTTGCTGTTCTTGTTAAGCATGCTTGCTACAATGCCAAAAGAGAAAGTTCAAGATGGGCATTGCTGAAAGAGTGCAAAGATTTATGGAGAAGATTCCCGGCAGACTGGAAATGTATTTTATTGCCAGTGTTGTGAAAAGGTGGTAATCTGGTAAAAGGTAAAATATTTCTTACAACATAAAAATACTACAACTCTTGCAAAAATTCGAAAAAAAATAGAAAAGCTATTCGAACCTTCTTCAGCAAGTCCACTCAAAAGATGAAGACAAGAAAGAATTTCAACACTGACTTGTGCTGTGCTGCAAACATTCCATTTTCAAAACTTGAAAATCCAACATTTAACCAGTTTAACCAACAAAATGAACAAAATGTAAAATTCCGTACGAGTCAACTCGTAGGAAATATTATCTAACTCTGCAATATGTTTTGGCAATTGAAGAAATTTGATTTGTTTTTAAAGAATTGTGTTCACCATTTATGCAGTACATATTACATACAAAATTTTAATTTTATTAAACCCTAATGCACATTTCTCTTCCTATTTTTAAGATTTTACTTTCTAAGTACCTGCCTACTGTCAACTGTAATGCTTGTTTTTAAGTGCCTATTTGCCTGCCTAATTTTAACCTTTCTAGTGCCTATAAGCCAAAGCTCTACTTATAACACTAGTTTACGTTCATCCACGCCAGTTGGGCAACAGTTTTCCTTTGCAGGTTTTGTACATTCGTCAAATAGGAGTTTATTTTTTGAAGGTGTTGGTCACTTTAAAAGGAAATTCTGCTTATTTGAGTTAGACTTGTAAGTTATTGTTCCAAAATTTATGAATGTCAATTAGTAATTTATTGTAATTGACAATTACAATAAATTGTTGCAATAAAATGTAATCATAAAAAAATATTGTATTTACTGTATTTCAAGTATTTGAAGTACTTTAAATACATATGTATTTAACTATTCAAAACCTAATGTATTTTGAGTATGTATTTAAATACTTATTTTTGAAGTTTTTAAATATTAAATTTAAAGTATTTTTGCTCAACCCTGCATATGCAGATGACACTACACTAATTAGTAGCAACAAAGATCCTAAAAAATCTAAGCGAAAACCCAGTGGATGCACTACAACAAGTAGCACAATATCTAAGTAATAATAATCTAAACTTGAATATAACTTATATTAACTTATACTAACTGGACATCCTGATTATTAACTTTGATATCAATATTGTTATTTAAACGTTTGCGATACCTGAAATGTACCATTTGTGTTTTACATATAAAATATAAGTAATAAGTAACAAACGGTACATATTATATGTTTTACACATATATTATAAGTAATATACAGTAAAACTTCACTTATACGTTTTTCAGGGGACCGAAGAAAAAAAATGTATAAGTGAGAAAAACACATAACTGAAATTGAATTTTATGAGCAAAAAAAAATCTCTATTTTTACTCTACTGTTTTATTAGAAAACTTACTACCAAAAAAGAAGATTTTAGTATGTAGTTTAAATGATTACTTATGAAAAAAGTCTGTTATCTTGGTCTGTTTAACATTATAAGCTCCCAAGGTATACACTTCCCCCTCCAAACGTGATAGCTGTCCCATCACCTCATCTGCGACACTGTGTTGCATAACAAACTTTTTAACAGTTTCTAATGCTGCAACGGCTTCACTGAAACCTACTACATTTATTTCACTATCATCCACTTCATCATCACTGTCTTCATCAATCTCTTCGTTGATTTCACTCACAATGTCCTCAATGGACCTTAGTTCAGATGTAACCACATCTTTATCTACATCCACAAATTCTGTGAAGTCCACTTGATTGATGGGTAAATCTCCCAAAGCTAACTCCATTTCTACATCATCTTCGGGGCTGCCAAATCCAGCTTTCCGGAAACAGTTCCTGATGGTAGATTCTTTAACTTTCTGCCATGACGAGGAGATAAAATGCATAGCCTATGAGAAAAAAAGGAGTGTTCCTGATTATAAAAACTAAAAATTCTACCTCACTGACCATAAAACTAAAAATTTTACCTGTAATACATTTATTTTAGTCGAACTCCTGTTTCCGTTGTCGATGTAGCGGATGGCCTGTTGCACCAACATTTTTCGGTAGTGCAACTTTAAGTTTCGGATAACCCCTAGATCCATGGGTTGCAACTCGCTGGTGCAGTTCGAGGGGAAAAATTGCACCTTGATGTTCCGTAGATATGAGGTGTCTGGTGGATGTGCTGGACACTTGTCTACAAATAATAGTATTTTTCGCCCTCTGATACCCATTCTGGCATCTTAAGTCCGCAACCAATCTTCAAAGATTTCCGTGGTCATCCACGAATTTTTATTGTGTTCATATTTGGTGGGCAGTGTTTTAATGTGTTTGAAGCATCGCGGCTTCGCAAATTTCCCAGTCGTGACCGGTGGCAATTTTTCTGTCCCATCACTGTTAGCACATAAAAGCACAGTTACACGGTCTTGCTCTTCTTACCCCCGTGACAATTTTCTCCCTTGAACGCCATCGTCTTTTCAGGCATTAGGGAATAGAAAAGCCCCGTCTCGTCGGCGTTAAAAATATCTTTGGGGGCATACTGCTCCACCAGTTCTTGAAGAGGTCCCGACTTCCATGCCGACACGACATCTGCATCAACATTTCCGCTTTCGCCGCACATACTTTTGCAGCAGATTCCGTGTCGCAGCTTGAATTTATGAAGCCAGCCAGATGAAGCTTGGAAATTTTCTAAACCAAGCCGCAGTCCAATTTCAGTCGCTTTCTCGCACAATAAGGGACCGCTTATTGGTATACCTTTAGCACGATGCTGCTGAAACCACTGTAGCAATGCATCTTCCAAATTTTCATATTTTCCTCCTTGAATTCGCACTCTCTTGCTACTAGACACCCCAAACACACGTGCCTTGTCCTCGATTTCTTTCCCCTTAGAAATGATGGAATTCAGCGTGGATGCCGGTATTCCCAGTTCTTTAGCAATTTCTACTTTCTTTTTATTTCCACTCTCCCTAACAACTTTTAAAATTTTTATTTTCTCTGATATTGAAAGGGGTTGCCTTTTCCTACCACTCATTTTCGTGTAATATCGCGGACGCAAAACCAGAAAGAAGACGAACTACGACAGTACAACAAACGCGAGATGAAGGCGCGACCTGAGCGACACGAAGACTATTCGCAAATCCCAGCCAAGAACTGCAGATTGCAGAACAGAAAGGATGATACTGTTGAACTTGTGTGACTCAGTTTCACTACGGAAACGAAGGCCGTGACCTGCGTGGGCTACAACTGGCGACGAAGACCCACGGCTGCTTGCTTTGCTTTCAAGCTTCATGTTACTTGAGATAACGCGGATCAAAGCACGGTGATCTAATACGTGGGCGACAGGAAGCGCACGACAGCCACAGCTCCACCGTCTGGCGACACCCGCCGCGCCGCGCCTCGCGGAAAGGGATCGGTTTCATTAGCCGCTTGCGCCATCCGCTACCGAAAGGAACTCGTGTTATTACGGCGAGCCAAAGGCACCTTTGGAGACTGGGACAGTCAATGCACAAACATTCTCATTTATTGGTCATCTATGTCATTACTCTCTCCTGGGGACACCTTTGACCTTCCCTCGGAGCTAGCTGTCGCCTCCTGAGATCCTCAGAGAGCTCCCATGCGCATACGACTGAAAGTTTTCGTGTTGGAAGTCCCGCTTCTGGAGGTGGGCCGGGAGCCGACTTTCGCTACCACCCGCGGGCTCGCGCGGTCTTGACCCCTCAGCTAGGCCGAGTCGAGCTTCTATATTACAAGTTTCATTAACGGGAAGTGGCCTCAGAGGGCAAGAGTCAGCGGGAGCGCTCTGGAGCGTGTCGACTCGAGCAAAATTCCGGGCACGACGCAGTTCGTCCAGCGCCTCTGCGGGATCATTTGAACGTTATACGGCCTTAAAGGGACTTTTATTTTGAACGTATAAGTGTGAAAAACATGTATCTGAAATAATTTTGCATGGGAATTATAGGAATTTATTCGGGACCTAACAAAAAAAAACGTATAACCGTGAAAAACGTATAAGTGAGAAACGTATAAACGGAGTTTCACTGTATATATAACAAATAGTACATTTCAGATATCACAAACATTTAAATAACAATATTGATGTTAAGATAATAATCAGGATGTCCAACTAGTAGAATGCCAAACATTTCTTGGAATATATATTGATCAAGGTTCAACCTTCAATAGACAAGTATAAGAAATATGTAGCAAAGTAAGTTCTCACATCTTACTGAAATTTTTTTCAAAATCTATGACACCCAAGATGCTTATACTAATGTACTGTGGTATTATTCATCCACACTTACAATATGGTATTGAAATTGGGGAGGTACATGTAAGGGAAATATGGACAGAATAACAACACTACAGAAAAGAGCTATTAGGCACGTTTCCAACTCGCAACCCAGATAATTATGTAGAAACTTCTACAAAAAAGTAATATAATGACTGTGTAATAGCACTGTACTTTACAGAATAATATTGCTAATGAAATGGAACACCATTATACACTTCACCCAAAATGAAGAAATGTATCACTACAATGCGAGAGGACTGCAAAACTACCACAGGGCACATTCTTGTAAATCCTTGACAAATAAAGACCCATACAGAAAAGCAATAATATGTGTAATAAACTCCCAAACAATATTAAAAAAGAAAATGAAACAAATTTACAAACTTGCTAAAAAACTAATTGAAATTTGCCCATACAGTTTAAGTGAATTTTAATGTGTGATATTATTTTACTAAATATAAATCAAAATGTATTTCGAGATTAACTTGGCTATCCGGGAGACGCCGCGTCCAGGGCACAGGTGCCAACGTTTCGGTCGCCATTCTACGACCTTCCTCAGGGCAGTACTACGCCCTGGCGACCGAAACGTTGGCACCTGTGCCCGGGACGCGGCGTCTCCCGGATAGCCAAGTTAATCATGACTCCGGCCGCGGAAGCCTACGCTCTCAAAATGTATTTCGTATATTTGTAGTTTAATTAAATATTGTAAGTTATAGATATTATTTAATGATATTTTCCCAGTGCAATTACGTGATTTTTATTATGTTACTCCAATATCTAATGTTACCATATAATTTCTTCTGTGTATTGTAATTTTAAAAACGTAAATTATTTCTACCAAAATACTATTGTAAAAAATTACTATGGTTTCGACTTCGCTTGCATATATAACTTGCTTGCGTGTATAACTTGCGTATATAAGTATATAAACAACGAAAAATTATTATTATTATTATTATTATTATTATTATTATTATTATTATTATTATTATTATTATTATTATTATTATTAAAGTTTCGTTATCACTATTTTTAAGAGTCTGGCCATGATTTTTCAATTTGATTTGTCTGATAAAGATGGGATAATTTCTTAGAACAAGTAAGTAGGCAGCTCAATAAAATAATGATTTTTACAAGAAGTATATATTATATTTTTGAGTATCTTATATAATATATGGAAACCTTTTACTTTTCTTCATTTTTCAAATTAAAGAAGATGAAATAAAGGTCATTCCTAGGATGTGATATGCTTTTATACCAAATATTTGGATGTTTAAATGCTAGTCATTTTAAAATTATTAATGTTCTTTCTTTACACAGGAAAAGTGAAGCTGCAATGAGACCAAAAGCTGAGTTTGTGCCGAAGACATTGCAGGATCTCCATGTTGAGGGTATATCCGATGGTGTTAATGGTGCTCCCCCACATCCGCCCTCCAGTACGGGTCAGTACGGCAGAGCCCGGCATGACGACCCTTTCGACCCTTGGCATGCCCCTCCAGTAAAAGGTGGTAACAATTGTTATTTTATGTTGACTGAGGCAAGAGTGTTTTCATGTGTGGAAATTGTCTTGGTGTCATTTTGGATTTTGTGTTGTTCTATATTTCTATTAAAAGGCTATTCAAAATTTTATGAGTTTTGTTTTGTTGAATAATTTCCAAAATTTTGTTTTTTCTTAATTTTGAATAATATTTATTTAATAATTTTTTTTATTTTAATCCAAAAAATCCAATTTGAAATTTTACTGCAGTCAAAAGATGAATAATTAAATGCCTTTTAATAGATTTACTGAGAAAGGAAATTTTTGGATAAGTAGAATACCTATATTTTTCCAAATATTTCCTTAATCTACCATATTTACCTGAATATAAGTAGACTCTGAATATAAGACAACCCCTTAATTTTCAAGAGGCCTGTTAAACTTTTTTTTAAAACTTTTAATTAATTCTTACTATTTAGTCAAAATAAAATTACAAATTGTTGATGAGAATGTTAAGGCTTATTGTTGATTGACCATTTTCTTCACCCTTAAAATCATTATCATGGTTTTTGTCAATACCTTCAACATTGTTAAGTGTATTAATGTTTCTTTCTTTTTGATCCTCTTTCCATGCTGCAACATCTTCTGACTTGTCTCTCTGAAACTTTTGCGCATTGAATTTGCATTGTTCTTAGTCTTTCATCAGATGCCACCTAAAAACATTTCCTTCTATCTGTCGCGCTCTTGTTGATGGCCTTTCTTAAACAGTTCAAAATACAGATTTGCCACGTCGAACCTAGAATCTGCATGGCCTTGTCGAACTCGCATCTAGGCATTCATTTTCATGTGATGTTTCATATGCCATTCGTTTGGGATCCTCTCTTTACCGGCCAATTCAAAATATCGGTATGAATTACCCGGCAAATTCGCGGTGGATGCTGAGAATATGACCTCCAATACAATTACGAATTATAGATACGTGTGATACTTTTACCAATACTTTATGAGTTTTGTGACGTGGAATAGCAATGTTAAAACTTAGGTCCTAACTGACCAAACTTAATCTGCAACTATAGGACCACTCCACGTTTTCCGACTGAGATATTTAGGGGAAAACTCGTCTTATATTCAGGTAAATACGTACTTGACTAATGAATGCTCAGTTCTATCGATAGTGCTGTATTAGCAACTTTTCAATTTGGATATTAAACACAATTTTAGAATTTATTGGTATTTTAAAGCTATTCTTTGAAGCAGTAAAATAAAAAGTTTTTTTTTAAGACTAATTTAGAAATAGAGAAACTATAAAAATGTTGCACAAATGCAAATCTGCTCTTGTAAATTTAAGTGTAGTGTGAGCTGAATTTTGTTCACTTGCTTTTTATGGTCAATTTGTTGGATTTGTGTGTTTATTACTGTTTATTTCCGAGTTTTTCAAATTTCTTTTCTCTTTTTTTCTATTCTTACTAAGACAATCACCACTTTTGATCATTCTGTCTGAACTGTTGTGGTAAGCATATGTTACACATACTGAGCTCTGCCTTACTATCATTTTCTGTTAAGCATTGACCATTCATGCAGCACTCTGCACTGAACTGACTATCCCATTGTATTGTTGTCCACATGGCCTTATAACTTCTTTTCTTAAGTCACCTTAACAAGCTCCACATTTTCACAAGCATTTGTGATTTGAGGAGCCTTTGTCAACACCATTTAGAATAGATGAAACTTTCATGTAAGAAATTAGGTTTCATACGTGTGTTGTAAATGGCTTGAGTCTTGCCCAAGCGAAAGTACTTTCATCTGAGATTATCTTTACATAAAGCAGCAAAATTCAGTCATGACATTGTAGGACTAAATATTGCATAATATTTTAAGAGTTTCATTATTTATTCAACTTGTGAACATTTCACCATAATTTCACCTTCTTTCTTTTTTCCCTTTCAAAAAGAAAATTGGGACTAGTTATTGAGATGCAACCTTGACTGTTTCTAGTCCCGAGCCTATTATTTGCACAACTTTCTAAAACTACTTTATATTTGTAAACTAACTATCTCAATCCCCCATTGCTAGAAAAAAAAATTAAAAATTAATTAAAAATGTTGAGTAACCAATTGCTACAAATTTAGGTAGATATGGTTAGACAGCTCAGCACTACTGTCTAAATCCTAGCCCTTAGCATACTTCATATGTTGAGACAGATGTACACAATTTGTGTTTTTTTCATATTCTTCTCTTACTGTGGGCTCTTGGGAGTATTATTTATATGATTTGCATGTGGCAGCAGAGAGCTTTGCAGAGTTCTGCATTGGAGGGCGGATTGTTAACCCCATTTCTCGTATTGCAATTGATCTCTTAATCAACCCCAATCCTCTTCAATATTGTTCATGTGCAAGAGTAGATTTCCTATGATCATAGAAAAGTTATTCATTTTCCTAGTGTCTCAAGCTTTAACACCTTGTAATTATTTCTGATTCTAAAATCGTTATTATTTTGAACATAGTTTTGTAAAATAATATTCAATATTAAAATTTCTGACTAAATGTTTATTCTATTGCCAGAGTAAATTTTCAAAAATACAAAAGTGCTCAATTACTGCATTTATGAGATAGTACTTATAAGGTACAATCAAGGCAATGTAGTGGGCCGAACTAAATGTCTAATTCGGGCACTTTGACAGCAACTTGTCAGGACGGCCAACTTCTGAAACAGTTTTTGAACCTGATAAGTGATTTTCAAATTCAAAATTCCTCTCGTCCAGTAGGACTGGTACTTCCTTATTTTTCCTCCTCTTGGTTTTGTTAGGATTTGAGGAATTAGTAAATTATGCTATACTTCAATTAAAACATGAAGTCCATTGACACTTGATCAACTGTGACTATAATCCAAATGGGAGCTTGACCATTACCATAGTGACATCACTGTATGTTTCTGATCATTTTGCAACAATATGGACTAAGTACTTAATACAAAAGTATAATTAATAACTGATTATATATGAGTATTAATAAAATACTTATTCACACGATTATTAATAAAATGCTTATTCATGTGAGTATTAATAAAATGCTTTTTCATGCGAATATTAATAAAATGCTTATTCACAGGAGTATTAATAAAATCCACAAGTATTAATAAAATGCCTTTTTATCAGACACATTGCACATAAAGTCCAATATATTTTTTTTAAATATATTAAATTATTGTAAAAAAATTTTTTTCTTTTAGATATAATTTTAAAAAATTGTTGGCATAATGAGCCTCAAACACTTTAAAAAAAAAAAAATTATTTCTTTAATCAAGCCTGAGGCATCTATAAATAAATAAAAATACTTGCTACTTTTTGTTAATTTATTCAGTCAAAAATATATCCTTATCACAGACCCTAAAGTATTAAATAATCCCCATTTTTCAAATTGCGTAAGTGCTCTATTTAATAAATGGAATTGTTTTTTAGTGTTCATTGTTGTTGCTCTTACAAAAATTCTTACAAGTTGAATATTATTCAAGAATTTTATTCAAATTCTTAAATATACTTTTCACTATGTGTCCAAACATGTTCTAAGTTCATTCTTAAATTTTTCTTTTAAAAGAAGTGTTACACAAACAAAGAAATCCAAAATCTCTTCATAATTACTGTTTTCAAATAGAAAGTATACAGCTGTAGATGCCCCTGAAAGCAGTAATATAACAAATCATTTCTTTATTAAACTACCACAAAATTTTAGTTTGAATGCTTATCCATATAATTAATACAGTAAAATGGTGATCTGAGATCTAGATAACCACTGGATGGATTCGTATGATCAAGGTGTTTATCGGTGTAAAAAAATTTGCTATTCCCGCCATTGTAATCAGTTTTGCATTTTTGTAATTCTTAAAAAGTTATTTACAAAAAAATAATTAAAACAATAACACAACGTCCTGCGCAAAATATGAGTTGGGGAACCTGCGGCATATCTATATTATAACCCCATGTCTCCGAGCGCATGGCCAAATATAAACAAATTGAACAATGAAAGTTGTGAATATAAAAAAAAAGTTTACTGAGTTACAGACTAACAACAAAGTGTAATAAGGTATTCACAAAAAAATAACTGTAACAAGAACTCAACGTTCTTCGCAAAATTTGAGTTGGCGAACCTGTAACTGCTGAAAGCGAATTTTGAAACCGCGTATGCGTGCACCAATACATTTATCTGGGTGCAGCATGCGGTTCGGTGCGGTTCAACAGCCAATTTAGTTACAGAAAAGGTTAGTATATTGTATCCGATTACATCGCACGCAGAGATAAGTTATATACGATTAGGTTAGTATATTGTATCCGATTACATCGCTCGCAGAGTCCCATTATATATAAAAGAAAATTGTAATTAAGGGAATTTTAAAAATATTGAACTCCGTGTGAATTATTCGCACGGGCACTACTAGTGTATATAATAATAGTAATAATAATTCAGTAAGTGACAAGTTTTATTTTAATTATTGTGAATTTCATCGGTAGGTGTATCCTATCTAAAATTATATCAGTGTATTTAAGACTGCCTTTTCATTTTTAGATCTTTTTTTTTTATATGACTCGTTTATGTAGAAAATTGTTAACAGAGCCAACACTAATTAGAAAATATAACATTACTTAATTATGATGGTATTTCTTTCTAAAGTGATTAACAATAAATTAATAACATTTATGCTGTTCATAAAATGGCTTCACTCACCTGCGTGTACTTCACAAATTGCAGAATGAACTCTGATCTGAAAATAACTTGCTAAAACCTCAAGTAAAAATGCCACTAGATACTGTGCAATAAATACAAACAAAATGAATAAGTCTTTGAAAATTCAAATTCACAATGCATCGCCTGCATTTCTGTTAACTTCATGGTCACAAGAAAGTTTGGTAGCTACAAAGCCCAATAAAATGTGTCCTTTTTGCTGCCAAATCTCCTTGAAAAAATGTTCTAACTTTGTATGTTTGTTTTTAAATTAAGTTAAAATAATAAGAAATAATAAATGAACAAATACTCTTATAAACAAATTTGTAAATATGTCAGTTAAATATTACTCACTTATAGCTTGTCTTTTCACATTGTGTCAGTTCAGATAAACATGTAAAATTGTGCAAATTCTAGAGCTTTGTGCCAATACTATCAAACAAAAAAAAACTAACTTTAAGCACTTTATAAAAAGTTTACGATTTTTATATGTTAATTATCTTTTCCTTTTTTATGTAAATAACAGTTAAGAGTCTGAAATTTATCTGCTTGCTAATCAGAGAGCAATATGTAATAATTATATTTAGTGGGAATTTACAAGAGTTTAACTTGTTAGTTAAGCCTGTTATGGTGCCTGCACAATAATAATGACTCTTTTGTGCTAGTATCATACTGTAGACACTAAATATTTATTTCAACTGGAATTAAATAAATTTCATTCAAAATTATTAATTTCCTGACAGCAATGAGTTGTGGGCAGCAGTAATTATGATGGGAAATTCAAGTAAATTAAAATTTACAAAGGCAGGGGGGGAAATGGGTGGGGGAAGAGAGAGAGAGGGAAAAGGAAAAACAGAGAGAGGGAGAGGGAAAACAAAGAAAGAGGGAGAGGGAAAACAGAGAAAGAGAGAGAGGGAAAAACAGAGAGAGGGAGAAAGAGAAATAAGATTGCAAGACCGTGTTTGTGTAAATAAAATGTTTATTACTTTATTCATTAATTGTTTATAGATGAATTATTAGCAATCTATTAGTATCAGGTTTAGTGCTACAAATTGTTAGTAATTCTTATTCTGAGGTCAATTTTATTTTCATGAATGAGGAATTCTTATTTGTTTTTTTTTTTCATGTTCTAAATAGGTGACCATGTGGATTTGAAGATAATATACTGCTAATATCTTTCTACATTATTTACATTCGTGATTTTTGAGACAATAAAGAAATTCTCAGATTTGTTAATCCCATGAACTCAAGCTTTATTGCAGGGTATTGAAAATGCTATGTAAAATGAGGGCAACATGGATGGCATTTTACAAATGGTCATTGACAAGTTGCTGTTTGTTTGAAAATAGTAATTTTATCCATATATAGAAATTATAAATTTCATCATTATCTTAACAAATGATTGCTGCTGTGAGTTCAGAAAACTGAGATTCACTGATTGGCCATGAGCTGAAATAACTTCAAGGTGTTCCATGGGCTCTACTAACTGCTTTCCATGTGTTACTTGTGGTGTACTCTTTGGTGTAGGCTCATCTCAAGCCACCTCTCAAGCCTCTTCTCCTGTGCACCCCAAACCGAATCAGCTGGAGCTGTTCCCCTCTGGCAATCCGCCTCGCTCATCTAATGGTAACTCCTGTTGTTGTGTGCTTGTCACTTGCCTTTGTTAACCCTTATGGTGTTGTGAAGGTTCTACTACCAAGAAATTGTTAAGTGTCATCTATTACCCATTTTATCTTTGGGGCACGTTGTTTGCCATATATCTTAACATATAATGTTTAGATTTAAGTGTGTTTTCTCATTTGGCAATTTAGCTCTGCATCCAGTGTGCTGTCATAAGTGTGAACTTGAATTGAAATGAGAATGTTCCTTTGTTGCATGTGATAACAATTTGATTGATTATTTTGGCAAGTTTGTTTTCTTAAATGTTTTCTTTTTGGGGTAAAGTGATGCTAATATTCATATGAATTTCTTAAAAAGCAGTTGGCAAATTACTTAGAACTAGTGTTGCTAATCCAATAAGAAAAACAAGAATCCTATATTTTTACATATTTTCTGTTAATATCTCCACAATATTAATTTAAATGTTTTATTTCAAAATGGAAATTTTTGGATTAAGGCATTCAAAGCATGATGTGGGCCCTATTACTTCCTAGTAGTGTCAAGACCTAGTAATTAGAGTGCCTTACTGCTGTAAACCAAATAGGCTTGCCGTGAAACATCTGCATGGAAATTTTCTAAGAGAATTTCTTACTCAAACTTCAAATTCAAGAAACAAAATTAATATACCTTGTGTCAGACTTGACAGAAACCCAATCATTGTATGTTGTACAAATTTAAAATTAATTGAAAAGGAATTAATTACGAAAATATGTGCCAAACTGTTTTTTATATACTTCCATATTTTTATTGCTTTCTGTTCACAAAAGTAAACTAAGGTTTGCAATAAGTAAACGCAACCTGAATGGAAGTGGTTCAAAAAGTCCTGAGTTCTAAATTTTTCTAATGCAAAAGTGAATGAATATATATAAGGTAGTGTAAAACTGTGTTTGTAGTTATCTTTTAAAATATCTTAAGACATTTGTATGTTTATATTGTTATATTTCTAAGGAATATTATCGATATGTGTCATGATATAATCACCACATGGAAAATTTTTCAAGTGATCTCAAGTAAGTAGTGTGTTTTGTTTAGATAAAAGTATTATTAATTTCAAGAATTTAAGATTTTGATTGTGTATTTAAAATTCTTAATTGATGTTCTAAATCCAAAAATAATTGCTTCAAATTTAATTAGTAATAGTAATTTGTACATTGTTTTAAAATAATTTATAATTACAAAAGGAAAAAAATCATCTATATTAGATAAGGATATTTCACAAATTTTATATCTTAATTATTTTTCTCTATAAATTGAGTGATAATGAGACACACATCAGTTTTGGTAGAAGTGACGATCACTGTATCTGTTCCTGTGAATTCATGGATTAGTTTTACATTATGAAATAACATTAAATATGATCAGATCATCTTTACTAACTGCAGTTTTGACTGATGTCTTATGATGTGTTGTAGCATCACCTTTACCATCACCCATGCGGTCACCTGCTCGACAAGCGCCTGCCTCCAAAACGCCCTGTTGCACAGCACTCTATGACTTCGAGCCAGAGAACCCAGGGGAATTGGGTTTCAAGGTAAGAAAGAAATGTGCATTTCAAATTAATGTGGAATTAAAGTTTAATTTATTGTAAGTTGATATAAACTGTAAGTTGTATTATTCAGATTTTTTGCTGTAATCTAATAATATTCTATTGCATTTAATAGCAAAAACAATAGATTTACTTAATCATTAGTAATATATAAAGGGAATTGATTTTCATGTAGATACAAATTTTTAATTGTTCAAGGTACTTGCTTTATTTATTACTACATATTTTATTACATTTTGATATGTTACATCAGGGTGTGTCACTGAAATCAAATCCTGAAACTAAAAAATGAGGAGTGAATAAAAGTAGTCTTGGTATCCAAAAATACGGGAGTTGGGACATACGTCATGGCAACTATTATTTTTTTGAGAATATGACCACAGGTAGAAAATATGAACTATACACATCAAGGACAAGGTATGAACTATGTGCATAGGCATTTAACAACACACCAAAATTATTTTTCTCATATGTATTAAGGTATTTCAAATGACAGTTTTATGTTCCAAAGCATTTTAGTTTATACGAATTCACAACATTCCAAAAAAAATTATCATATGTGCCACATCGGTTCACATACTCGCAGGTCATTACATGCATTGCTGATCACTGGTTGCTACATGTCCTTGTAGAAACTCTCCTGCCCATCTCATGACTGTCAGTTATGGAAGGGCATTATTCCGAAGAACTTCCAACAATTCCCTGGTACATTCTCAGGCATTTCTCCCATGGATAACAGCTATCTTTGTGTACAAGTGCTTCTCGAAATGTGTTTCATTCATCTCGCGCAGCTACAATCGGACAACTGATTTCACATTGCTCTCTGTGCTAACAGACACACTTACAGACCAACTGTTGTTGTGTGCACATATTAGTACAGCATTTCTTTCATGCGACACAGACAATAGTGTGGTCCGATAACATTTCTTTTAGAAAAAAATTGTTGCCACTACTTCAGTGTAAACCCTCAAATTAAAAAAATATTTCTTTTCAAATGGTAAATTGTTAACTGAATATTTCTTTCTTTCCATCTTTCTTTCCTTCTTCCTTTCTGTCCTTTCTTTCTTTCTTTCCATCTTTCTTTCTTTCTTTTCCTTCATTCATTCTTTCCTTCTTTGGTTCTTTCTTCTTTCTTTCCCTTCTTTCTTTCCTTCTTCTTTCCCTTCTTTCTTTCCTTCTTTTTTCCTCCTTTCTTTCGCTCTTTTTTTCCTCCTTTCTTTCGTTCTTTTTTTCCTCCTTTCTTTCCTTCTTTCTTTCTTTCTTTCCTTCCTTCTTTTTCTTCCTTTCTTTCCTTCTTTCATTTCTTTTTCTCTCCTCCATTCTTTCCACCTTTCTTTCCTTCTTTTTCTTCTTTTCTTTCCTCCATCATTTCTTTTTCTCTCCTCCATTCTTTCCACCTTTCTTTCCTTCTTTTTCTTCTTTTCTTTCCTCCATCATTTCTTTTTCTCTCCCTTTCTCTCTCCCCCCTCCCTTCCTTTCTCTTTTTCTCCCTTCCTTCTTTTTTTCCTCCCTTCCTTCCTCTCCCTTTTCTCACTCTCCCTTCCTTCCTTTCTTTCATTCTTCCTCCAATCCTTCCTTTCTGTCTTTTCCTCTCCTTTCCTTCCTTTCTCTCTTCCTCTCTCCCTTCCTTCTTTTCTCTCTTTCTCCCTCCCTCCCTTCCTTCCTTTCTCTCTTTCCCCCTCCCTCCCTTCCTTCCTTTCTCTCTTTCTCCCTTCCTTCCTTCCTTCCTTCCTCTCTCTCTTTCCCCCTTCCTCTCTCTCTTTCCCCCTCCCTCCCTTCTTTCCTTTCTCTCTTTCTCCCTTCCTTCCTTTCTCTCTTTCCCCCTCCCTCCCTTCTTTCCTTTCTCTCTTTCTCCCTTCCTTCCTTTCTCTCTTTCTCCCTCCCTTTCTTCCTTTTTCTCTCTCTCTATCCCTCCCTCCCTTCCATTCTTTCTCCCTCCCTCCCACCCTTCCTACCGTTCCCTTCTCTCATCCTCCCTCTCTCCCTTTCTTTCCTTCCCTTCTCTCTTCCTCCCTCTCTCTTCCTTTTCTCCCCTTCCCTTTTCTCTTCCTCCCTCTCTCTTCCTTTCCTCCCCCTTCCCTTCTCTCTTCCTCCCTCTCTCTTCCTTTCCTCCCCCTTCACTTCTCTCTTCCTCTCCCTTCGTTCTTTTCCTTCTCTCTCCCTTCTTTCCTTCCTTCTTTTCCTCTATCTTAAATAATTTTGGAAAGCTTGATTTCTATATCTCCTTATTGTTGAAAATTGAAACTAGAGGTGCTACTGAATGGTACGGTCTTGTACCCCCTCTTTTTTTTTTTTTTCTTCTTCTTCTTCTTTTTTTTTTCTCTCTCTCTCTCTCTCCATTCTTTGGGCAGCTGCCATCTATCGTCGCCCAAAGTACATTTTTTTTTACAATTTCTCAACTTTTTGCTTTCCTAATAGTACAACCGATTTATTACTTCGAGAACATTAAAGAAGAGTAAAAATTCGTCCTAAATAGAACTTTTCATTGAAGAATTCGCAGCCGGTTTTAAGGAAATGGCGATTAAGCATTACTGTAAATGCGAAATTTGCAGCTCTTTTTCTCTATTGAGATTTCATGAAAGAACTCTATTGAGATTTCATGAAAGTTTACTTGAAGTCATTTGTTGCACTTCCACTAACAAATGTATATAAATCAAAGCAAATGTCCATATTAATGGCCGGAGAGGTATTTAAAAATGTTACATTTGTGTAATTTTTGAAAAAACAAAAGAATACACCAAAATGAACTTCACGTTGTATTAAACAGTTCAATTAGCACTATCCACTGGAAAAATTTGGAAAAAAAATTCGGAGCTATTTTGAGAAAATGGCGTTTGAGCGTTTCTAAATATGCGAAATTTTGAGCTCATTTTCACAGAAAATCGTTGAGTTTTTCAGAAATTTTATATGAAATTTTTAAAGCACATGTACTCGTAAATCTAATATGTGAAGGAACATGTATTTCCATTGAAATCTGAAAATTGATTTTCCACAGTGTTACATAATTCTATATACTACGTAGATTACTCCCGTATATACATATGTATACGAGAAAGTTAAAATTGATTTTTCAACTCTTCCACTACCAGGCTCCAACTTAATAAGTCAAATTGAACGTCTCATATACGAGTTTCCTAAATATGTTCATGAAGTCTACTTCCTGTGAAGCAAAGCAATGTATTACAATGATCTCCAGACAGTCTCCTCTTGACTATTGTTGACTTATTCCCTGCTTTTGGGAATTCTCATACTCGGAAGCAAGGATAAATGGATATCTGTGAAACAGAATTAATTGCAAGCACTTGCTTACTCATGTTTTGTAGAGCGCAAGCAAAACTTGATGGAAATTTGACAAACGTTTTTAATATTATTGTCATATCTAATTTCCTTCACCCTGCCTAGAAATATAATACTCCTGTGAAGATTTTGATAACCTATTGATGAAATCCTGTCTTCTCAGGCATAATGGTAATACTCTCTTGGCAAGAGATATGATCGATATATGGTACTTGCTTTCAACATATGGAGTTCAATTTCAATGTTGGATGTAGGGAGTATTATTAGTATATCTTACTCTCCCTCCCCCTCCCCACAGGCGGGAATCATGGTGATATAAGTTGCCGTGACTTCTGGTGGAGATGATGACTGGGACCCTGATTTTTATGGTGACACGTCGTTAGCTTCAAGGTGGAAGCAGTGAATTGGCGATGTTAAGCTCCTGGCTGCCAGGCTTGCCCAGTAATCCTCTAGTTGGGCCCTTGTCAGATCGACCTTTGGGTAGAATTGGCTGAAGGAAAGTCTTCGAAATGCTCTAGAACCCACATAGAAAAGTCCGGTGGGAAAGTGATACCTTTCGTCAGGTTGCTCAGGGTCTGGTGAAACATTGTTAGCCGAAAGGTATAGGCAGTGAGGAGACAGGATGGAAGCTCTGAGCTGCTCGAACCTTAGTTTGGGTGGCCCTCTGTTGGAGGTCTCGGTTTCGTCGTGGCAGTGGCCTGATACTCTGGGCAAAGAGGAGAGACTTGTCCCAGCGCATGTGAGTTGTGCATTGTTTTGACTCCAGCACTAGCTTGGATAGCTAGGAGCTCTGAGCTGGCAGGGCAGCCTGACCTAGGCATGGAATAGGGAGGTTGCCGTGTAGGCAAACAGCATTCTGGCAGGATCCAGACACCAGCTTGCCAGCGTACTTGTACCTCGGTGGGGGGTACGGATAAGAGCAAGTCCTCAGGTGCCCACCCCAGGGTTAACACTCCTTGGTAAAGCAAGTTTTGTGTGGAGTGGTAGACCGTGCAAGTTCCTATACTCTCCCTCCCCCTGTTCAATCGTTGGCTATTCAGTAAAGTCTGTTCACATGCACACAGGCTACTCGAAAACACATTGCTTATAATACTTTTGTACTCAACAAAACTCATTTTGTGAGGTGAAGATTAGTGTTTAATTTCTTCTGTAGAGGTAGAATGTTCTTTCAGCCTCTCCAACTCTATTGGAAGGCTTGGTCAGTGACTTTCTGTGATTGAAATGCTTATATAGAGCAAATTTAAACACCATCATGTGTGTGTGTATGTGCGTGCATGCGTGTGTACTTATTTCCCTACTAATACATCTTGTTTTTTAATTCATACATTAAAAAAATTGTGCATTTTTTTACAGGAAGGAGATAATATTACATTAATCAGCAAGGTTGATGAGAATTGGTATGAAGGTAATATTGCTGGTCGTCAAGGCTACTTCCCAGTGACGTATGTTCAAGTGGTTACCCCTTTGCCGTGATTTGCCTTCCCCACCTACTCTGAACCTGCAGCTGCACCTTGCAATTGGTAACTACGAACCTCTCTTAGATTTTGTTGCTTCCCTCTACTTGAATACAACTGATTTCTTTGTATTACATTGCCACAGCCCTCTGACTAGAAGAAATATTTGCTACAGAACTTCATTCAATGTCGCAATCAGCTTCACTGTCTTACAAACATTAATGTAAGTTGAAAGTTCATTGCTCTATTCAAATATTGGTGTTCTGCTCTATTTTGTAGGACTTTCATATGTTACCAATTTAGATTGTTTGCATTTGCCAGACAATCATTTCAGGATTTGTTTTTGTAAATCCAGAAATGATCCGGAGTATTACTTAATTACTATCCATTAACAAATTTGTAGTTTTGTGATATACATGCTTAATTTTGCATGTTTGCATTTCCTTCCTGAAATACATTCTTTATTTTTATCAGACTGAAGTTGTGTAGTTCAATACCTTGGCAAATTGCCAGTGAGGGTGAAATAGTTAATGAAAGTAATACAATAATACTCATTTGTACAGTATTTAATTTTATGATACCAATTTCAACATTAAATATTCTCTGTAGGATACATTTTAGAGCTGTTAATGCAACTTATTTTCTTGTACTGATTAGTGATTGTATATCATTTGCTGAATTTGTATTAGCATTGTCAGAGAACTGAATTCAGATGGCTGTGGAAATGTGTAGAGCATATTGTGCCCTTAGTTGTAATAACTTATATAACAAGAAAATTTCATGAAAGATGATGGAAAAACTGAAATTAAGATATTATTCTTCTTCTCTGAATATTTCTTAATGTACACATTTTCTAAAAGGTTTAAGCTATCGTATTTCTTGATATGAGTTGTGAAGTTCTGGTGGTCTTCAGTCCCTTATTTCAGTTTTCTCTAGCAGACCCTTCTACCTTCCTATTTAATTCTTTATCTAGATTGTTAAATTATATGGAACTAAAGGAAAAATTGCATAAATGATAACCAAGTAACTGAGTTGTCTGGAAACATGTGATGTTTGGATTAAATAGTTTCTTTAATGACACTCATATAGAGTAGTGTTATGGAAGTACTTTCCAAAGAGTTGACAGATTAAAACACAAGCATTCTCAGAATGTATGTTATTTGTAGACTACAGGAAGGGTTTGGAAGACCACTGGTATGTTGGGCATGATTTGATGCTAAATAAAAAACACAATTTTGTGTTTTCCCAGTTTCTTGTTCAAAATATGACTGATTTTAAAACAAATTAATATATGGCATCTGTTCAGCCTCATCTTTTTAAGATTGCAATAAGCAGTTCAAAAAATGCTTCAAAAAGTAAAATGTTCTGTCATAGATCTGTTAGAAAAGTATATCCAATATATATAGAAATTTCAAATGTAATGTATATACATAGGGCGTATATATTACAAGATAACATAAATAATGAACTGTTCCTCATATTAAAGTTGTATCTATTCTTATGTAGTACTTAATACAGATAAACACATCGCAGCCATCATGTGGTGAATAAAAAAACAGATGTCAGCAGGAAGAAATCAAAAACAAACCGTGGAGAGTATCACATATAGAAAGTATTTGAAATTTAATGTTATAAACTTTGTGCAAAAACATTATCCCTAAAATTCCATTTTGTATGGCTCTATATTCATCAGTAGAATCAAACACAACATAAATAAGAGTTTCGTGTATGGATTTGTATCTAATGTAAGTTTCATTTACGTAAAAGATTTTTGTGTGTCACTCAAATAATGGTTGCCACATTCAATTATCGATTGAAAGAAAAATATTTATTCAATAGTATTATGTTATCTTGCATTACTTTGGTAGTAGTTATCCATTCTGCTAATTAAAATTATAATGTTACTGGAAATGTCTAAACTTATCAACAATTGTATTTCCTAATCCATGCATGAATACTCTTGACTGCATGTGATACTGAAAACCGAGCTGCTTGCAATGCTTGTAAGAGACACAAGCACTGAGGCTGATAGAAATGGATGCCTAACAACAATTTTAGAAATCTGTATTAGAGAGTGTCACTTAATTACTATTCTGTTTCTCTAATAGCTCAACTAAAGTTGAAGTATTTTAAATTTAAATCCATCATTGGTTTTGGAAATATATCAGTTATTTTTCTTATTTCCTTTTATGGAAAGTGTTTATAAGAAAGCAAACTTTAATAAAAACATAAGGTTATTATGTTATTTTCCTCCACTTTTAAAACAGAATTTTAAAGCAAAAAATAATACATACTACCGTATAATGTGGTGTATTTATTAAAAATAATTACTGTCAAAATGTCAACCTCTGAAAATAAAATTCATGTACACTACTGTGATTATTTGCACAAATGATCTCTTTTAAATTGGAATAAATCACATTTCATTAGTGGTGTAGCTTTCATTGTCATGATTATACTTTTCAATGTTTATGATGGGTGAATAAGAATATATAATAAAATGAAGACTTTTTATGATATATGATATCAGAGTACATTGAAACTGTAAATACAGAATGCAGCTGTTAAATATCAATAAAAAGTTGTTCAACTTCTATCTGCGGTTTTCAAAATTTACATAGACTAACCAACTACTTGTCCTGCTTTGTTGCACGAGTTGTATACTCTCCACAGTATGCCTGGTCATATCTGCCTTGCCGTTTCTGCTGCTCTGTTGTTTCAGTAAATGAAAATCTTCCCTCTAATTAAGATCAATATTGTAATGTGCCGAAAAAGATCCAGCTATTTGACTCTTTAAACGGGTCATATTTGTGTTCTAGCTCTATGTGTGTTTTGACAATATCGGGGAGATCAGACAATATATTTACAACTCTTGATATTGTGAGTGGCCATTATTTTTCAGATGAAAATGAAGTGTAATATTTTTTATTAATGTTGTTTGTTCCACTTCATGCTTGATGTGTATTCAGATTAATTCAGGACTTTTTAATAAGTACTAGATGTTAGGAGTAATCTCACAGATACTTTTTGGGGTGGAAAGAAAACACTATTCAAATAACATTATCTCGTTAAACTGTCCAGTTTAAACCCCATATTGTGTGGATATTCATAGTTTAAATCACTATTGTAGATAATACAATGTCTTTCTGTCCTGTGAAGATTGTAAAGAAGTTGGCTTAAAGAAACAAAATGTGAAAAAATTAGTCTACTAATTTCCTGAGTTTTCATTGGGAAGGAAATCTTGCCTTAATGAAATTGACATCACATCATGAAGTGTTGTAAACATTCTTTATTTTATATATCACAGTGTCCTTTAGTTAGTAATAATAATGCATATCTCTAAAGTGAATCTGTCGTTATCTGTAATAGTGTACTGTGTAGTCTTTTTTTTCTTTCTTCATAAATCTTGTGTTGTTTCAGAACAATATCTGTTGGTTAATTTCAGTAATTCAGATTCACTTCATTCATCATCTTCAAACAGTAATAATGATATTTGTTTCTCACTAATTTCATTGGAGTTATTTTTCTCACCATTATGCATTTAATAGCAGATAAACTTAATACTTTTCTTTTGTGAATTATAGCGTGGCAACTGAAGACTAGTTTCAGTGACATCTTTGTGATGTTTATATTGTTGAAAAAGTTTGTTGAAACACTGTCGACTTAGCTTGTAGAATGAAAAATGTAACTTGTTGTTGTTGCTGCATCTTACAGAAGTCAATGAATTTAAAAATGATTTGTTGAATGATAAATGTACCAGTCTTCTTGCATGAATGATCATCAACATAAATCATCTAAGACAAAAATGCAATTCAGATTACCTAAGCAATAAGTGTTTGAAAATTTCAGAAACCTTATTCTCTCTAACAAAATTTGGTTACATAATTCTGTCCTATATTCTGTATCGTTGTCACAGTTTCTAGATGTTATTAATAAAATAATTGGGTTACTTATCATGTGATTTTTCTACTTCATGTATATGTAAATGGCAAGTGCCATGAAATAGCTGTAAAATTTCTTGTAATTAACTTATTTATATGACGAAATTAAATGTAAATCTGTGGTGAGTGACCCAATTACCAGATATTTTCTGAAAGTTGTACAGTACTCGATGGAAACTTCAGTGTGTTGGAAGTGTAAATGGTGAATACAATTTTTGATGTGAATACTATCCATACATATTCATATATAAATGCTGTTCTTGCAGTTTGATCTGCCAATCTATAATTTCTTGTTTCTTTAAGTTTTAAGATAGTGGAAATAATATATGAATGTTATGTAAAACAATAAGGGCACATCATTGAAATCATCATATTGCAGTTTCTGGAATGAATATGAAAAAGAAATGAATACAAATGGTAGCTGCATTTCTGTATATAATTTACTGTTAATGTATTCTTACTAAGCTTTTATGTTGTATTTATCTGTGTCTAATTTGTGAATATACTGAAATATGTGCATTTTCTAGTTTGACTGATTAAAATTTGACTTTATTGTTGTACATTTGTTCGGCATGATAGTTTTTCAGGATGTTTTCAATTATTTTAGAGTTATGTTGCAGTGCAAGTATATGTTTGTCTTTCTTTTGCACTTATTACATTATGTGAAACAGAATGTGCCAATATCATATTGATATTTTGTGCAAGAGTTAAGTTTTTGTTGTGTTTGTATATAATGTTAGTAGAAGATTTTTGAAACTATTTTTTTAAGGGATTGGCTTGCCTTCCTAACAAGCTGTATCAATATATTGCTGAAAAAAAGTTGTACAAAATTTTTCTGTTTATACATAATCAATAGAGAAAGAAAGGTATTTTTGCTTCAGTAAAAATAAAATTCGTATATTAGTTACCAGAATTGAAAAATGTTATATTCCAAATTAAGTGCTGTTTGCAAGTGTGATTTGTAATTAATTTAGTAACTATTCTTTAAAAAAAAATATTTTTTTTTCCCGTGTGGATCAAAAAGGCATTCTTCCAAATACATACGTATGTTGATTTCTCAACATATTGTTATTAGCATCTCCATTTGTGCAATATTATTGACATTGCTCTATCAAATGTCATTGTGAATAAAGATTTTATTGAGCAATGATAAGGTGTGATTTACCAGAATGGGGTTACAAATCGGAAAGGTGATTTTTGTGATATTAAAATTAATTCTTTTCATCTAAATTTAATAGAAGCAATTAATTTTTATGTTGCTTCCTTCTGAACTTCAGTTCATTAAAAATTCCTTAATTCTAGTTACCCTTTCTTGTTAAATTTTAATCATAAATATATAGATATATATATATTAAATGTAACGAGATCTGCACTTCAGATCGTAATACAGTGCCATTCCAAACAAGGAAGAATGTTTGATGTGAGATTGAGCGTGTACAGTATTATGCTCATGTAACAGTGTTGTTACAAGATACTATTGTTGGGGAAACCAATTAAACATTATGTGTATGTGAAACTTGGCATAGAATCCATTGTGACTTCAGTCTGAATGTGAACTTTTTTATGTGTATATTTCATTTGTTTGTTTTTGGACCCTGTTATTAAACTGTTTCCTCCCTTTACCTGGTGTAATTACATAAGTTGTCATTTTGTGGCACATTGTGGCTGAAATTACAACATATAATGAAGATATAGCATTTATTTCTTGAAAGCATCCTGTCCTTAATTTCCAAACGTTTTTGACATTATCCTTGAAGAATGAAGAATATACTATACATGGAGATTTTCTATTCAGTGCTTTGATATCGGGTTTAGTCTTTTGGAGTCATTAATATTTTTCTTATGTTCATTTCTTCTAATTCGAGTTTTCCTTTATGTTTGTTCAATATATTTCAAGTTTCAATCTGTATATCCAATTTCATAGACGAGATTTTCTTTATTATTCATCTTGTATACTGGTTTTGAGTCTATAGTATTTTCTTTTATCGATTTACTAATTTTATTCCTTAATTCTGGTTATTACAACAAAACAATGCAATTATTTTTATTTGTATTTTCAATTCATACTTTTGTGCTAATACTGAATTTAAGTTTTGGTATTCTTTTTTACTAAATTTTCTGATAAATTTGACAGGATAAATGTTCATTTCCAAAATCTGTTGTGTTTAAATTTCCCTTGTGGTAGTTTTGTTCAGGTAGCGATAAGACTCTTGTTTACAAATCCATAAATGATTTATATTTTATGTTATTGGGTGTGAAAATTTAAAATTTAGCAATTTTTTCAGTATATCACTTTTATACTAATTAGTGCTCAATTTATTATTCTCGCTCATAATTGTGATATCAAGGAAATCGATCTGCCATTCTTCCAGGTACTACTGTGAATTAAATTTTCTTTTTGTAATCATTACACTTTTCTACAGTTTGGTGTATTTTGTCTTTATGAATGGCCGTCAGTATGACATTACGTGACATTTATAAAATAATATGGTAGTGTTCTCTTCATTGCTTTCTAATATTGACATTTCTAATCTTATAACATTTTCAGGTAGTATTCCTCTTATTCCACTATCCATTGTTTTTCCTTCTAATTTTTTTTAATTGAAATGTGATGTGTGAAGTAAAGGCCTCACAGCTATCAGTATTTCCTGTGTAGGTGTAGTTAATTTTTGTACTCTTTTTCTAGTAATTTTTCTATACATTACAAATGAGATTCTGTTTGGGAAAAGGGGTGAAAGCATGTGGAAGTCTTAAAAGTACATAAACCACTACAACCTGTAAAGACCTGAGGTATCGTCTAGAGGCATGGCTGCTTAAGGATTTGTGAAATATGTCAAAGAGATAGTAACAACAATGCTACATAAGATCTACATTTCCACTTCTAAGAACAGTAGAGATGTAGTAGTAGTAGTAGTAAAATAAATTAAAATATTAAATGATCCAACAGAATGTAAATCTCTTTTGAGATAGAGGCAATGTATCAGCCTATAGATACACGGATTGTAACGTGAAATATGTAGGACAAAGAAAAAGGTAAATACAAACCAGGATAAATGAACTTACAAAAAATATAAATGAGTTACATGAAAAACAAAAACCCCTAAAAAGACTGAATAGAAAATCTTCACAAAATTGACTAACAAGATAAAAATTTTAGATAGTGAACTAATAAAGACAGCAAGTCTAATATCAGAAACAAAAAAATATCAAAATCCAAAAGACAATAAACACAATGACAGAAATTAACCAATTGATCACAATAAACGACAATGGTTGAAATGAAGCTTAAGGGATTTTCACAAACTTCTTCCTTCTCTCCCCTCTACCTCCCCTCGCACACAACTTGCCTCCAAAGAAAAAATAACAAGCGACTGCCACTGTGTCTGAGATGATCATGCCACACACTGTACAAATTGACCATGTTGTCAATCAATGCATATTTTTATGTAGAAAAAGGTGAGTCGTATATGGACTACTTATATTGGTACAAAAGTATTGCAAACTGATAGTAAATTTTAATTTAAAAAATGTATTGTTAATTTTAGTGGAAATAATGCTGTTATGTAAAAGTTTTTTATAAGAATGATAAAAATAATTTGAAATTAATTGATTATAATTTTTAGACACTTGAAGGGGATAAAATGTCTTCTCAAAACATGTAACAACAAATGTTTTGAACTGGTGACTGAACTGAATTTTTGAACTGAAAAATGGCCATATGATGAAAATTGATTGCTAATAAGTAAATAACGATATGAAATAAACAAATCAAACAAAATTCTTTAGTTTGTATTTAGGGCCATCCATAAATAACATTAACTCAAATTTACATTTTGAATATCCCCTCTCCCTCCTGTAATATGAGCTTGACCCTCTCTGCCTCACTAAATAACATAACAAGAGACCCCTCCCTTCCGGTTTAAAATAAGTAAAAAAAAAAAGTTATACAACAGTAAAAGCAATTTATATTCATTTTATTGTGTTATACATTAAAATTAATGATAATTAAAGTCTGAATTAGTTGGCAATGCTGAATGCACCTAACAATAGGATTGGTGGCAATTTTTAAATGAAAGAAGGAATCAAGCAAGCAATAAGATTATGAGAAAACTGATGAAATTCTCTCAATGAGATAGCAAGAAAATTTCTGATAAGTGCACATGGCAAGTATCTACTGTATCAATTTAATTGGATTCTAGAATATATTGTAGGTGAAGTTTGCATATTTTCTTTGTAGTCTTCACAAAGAAAATTAACACAAATAAAAAAGCAATTGAATTGAGTAAATTGACTACTTTTTTATTTCTATGTTAATTTTTCTTTGTGAACAGATATATTCATTTCTTTTGTAAATAATAAACAATTTACTTGTTTCTGGAGTGTTTATATGTTTCTGCAATGCAAATGTTTTCCATAGAAAGTATTTTTCAAACCAACTTATGAGTCAGTCCGTCCGTCCGTCCGTCCGTCCGTCCGACCGACCGACCGACCGACCGACCGAACTCAATAGATTCCTGTGAAAAAGCTCAAATTTCGTATTTACAGTAATGCTTAATTGTCATTTTCTTAAAAACGACTACGAATTTTTCAATGAAAATTTCTATTTAGGATGAGTTTTTACTCTTCTTAAATATTCTTGAAATAATAATTCGGTTGTACTACTAGGAAAGCCAAAAGTTGAGAACGTGTCAATAAAAATGTTTGAGGCGGCGATAGATGGCAGCAGGCAAGAAGGAAAGGCAAGACCAAGTACCAGTCCACACCACGAAAAGTAGAAAACTTTACTACGAGAAAGTTTGTGCCATTCTGTAGCCCTTCTAGTTGAAATTAATTTCCTCTCAGCAAAGCACTTCACCTGGCATAATCTTCACATGAACCTTGCTGGAAAACATGCAGTCGGTAACAAGCTTGCTCAATAGAGCAACTCAATTCCTAGGCAGTCTCCTGCCAAACCTCCATCCCTTTCATCTTCCTTACGTTCTCAACCACCACTTTTATTTCGAACCCTCTTACCTCCTCCTTTGAACCTACCCCAGTTTCTCCCATTCCCACTACCAATTCATCTACAACTTCCCAATTTCCTCACAACCTAACAATGCTGGGACACTTTACAACCTTTGACCACGTACTCGAGGTAAAAATGGAGTAAATGTATAGCAACTACAGTCAGATACAGCAAAAAAATATCGTGTAGGTACTTGCAAAAGATAAACATACTGCTCCATAACGTTCAATCCCTTTCAAATAAAACTGAGTTTATCGAGGCAGTTCTACAGAGCGATTTAAATCAAATGGATGTTCTTTGGTTTACAGAACATTGATTATCTCCTAATGAACTTAGCTATGCCAACTTTTACCTCGCAGGCTTTTATTATAGACAGAGAGCATAGCATAAAGGTCCCACATATGGGGGTTCTTGTATTTACCTTTGTAATAATATCGATTCTATCTCTTTGACGGAATTAAACGTGTATTCCGTTGAAAATGTTTTCGAAATTTCTGTTGTACATCTTCCTTCGCTAAAAGTGATATTACTTTGTATCTACAGGCCTCCGACAAAGAGAACTCCAGATTATATTTTGTTCTTAGATAAACTGGAGATAAAACTTAATAAAGTCAGCAATCGTTCTTTTGAATCCATTGTTATATGCTGAGATTTTAACATTGATTTTCTGTTCTAATCTTGCGAGAAAGAAGTTTCTCAATTTCATTCATTCCTTCATTTTAGATATTACAAAAAAATGTAGTACCTACACGTACCACACTAAATAAAAAGGGGGCAATTGATTAAATGATAATTAACAAAACCACTACTAGCTATGAAATTGCAACAAAAGATTTAGAACACATTGACCACGATGCACAAATTCTTACCATTACAAGAAATGCGAACACTGACACAATACACGGATAAGTACCACTCGCGCAACTTTTCTTGAACGATAGATTGACGAAATGCGGGCGGAGTGGGGGTATTAGTTACAAAGACAGTCACTAGAGTATTTTCAGTAATGCCAACCTTTGGTAGATGAAAGTCAAACCCGCTGTGTGCGGCCAGGTCATCGCTCTGGGTAGGCAACAGCAGGGGCAGTAGATAGGAGTTTTAGGTGCCTTCCTTGAAGGTCCTGGACCTACCTCAGACATTTCTTTAGATAATAGTAATAAAGCTGAACAGAAGTTCTCGACTATGAAAGCAACTAGCTTTGACTAGCTTCTGTTTCGCGCCAACGAAGTTTTAATGTTGGGAATATTGTCAACAGTGTTCGCTGCGATCTTTTGCCTTCAGCTGTTTATGGCTCCAGGGAGGGGGAAGCAAGGTCATCGTTCAAGAAAAGGTGCGCGAGTAGTAGATAGATCACTAAAAGTAAAATAAAATTATTTATTGATTACTTGCTGCAGGACTCATGGGACGCGGTTTATAATACTGTTGATCCAAAAACAAATACTGTTTTTCGACGCTTTCATTTCATTGCAACGCTTGCTTTCCTCTTCTAAAAAGAAAATAAAACATTTCAAGGAAAAGTAATTATTGGATAACAAGCATTATACCAATACTTTTCGGGAATTTTTGCCGATCTCACTAAGTTCTTCAGCCACAAAATTCAACATCAGACTTTTCCCCAAAACTTGTAGATACGATATTCGTTTCCGAAACATCTTATGAAATTCTCAAAATAATCTGTAGTAGTAAGATATCATTGGGCTACTCCAGCGCACCGAATTTTACTCGCACCAGTTTGTGCGTAACACCAGTTTGCGAACCACGTACCCACAACACGGGCACTTTGTTTGAAAAGACAATAGACGTTGGCCGCCATTTTGCAAGGAGTGCAAGAAATGTTGAGAAACATTTTGAAAGTGACATAAAGTGACAATTTTTAACGAAAAGTAACACGATGACGGTGTAATTAAAATTAAAGTTGCAATATTTAAAAAAATATGCTTCGTATATCTGTTTCAATGACTTGTAACTAGGTGATTGCATTTAATATTTCCACTTGGCTGCGTTTAATATTCCCGCTAATATTGTGACGCGACCTGCTGCCAGAAGCTCATTGGCTGAAGTCAGATACGATGTCCAAGAGTCCCCCCGCCCCAGTACTATACGAAAACGATGTGTGCTCGACGATTCGAAACGGAAGAACAGTTCTCTTCGCGGATGATACGAATATTCTTTACGAGAAAGAAACCATAAATAGTATCAGATGTATCATATTGGTTCCGTAGTAGTAACAAATTAATACTAAATAGAAAGACTTAAATAGAAAGAATACTTACTATAATAATATACAAAATACTACTTATTATAAACTATATAATAAATACTTAAATAGAAAGAAAACGGTTTCAATGCAGTTTTCCATTTCTAATAAACATTTCTGTACGCCATTGAAAACGAACGGTGTGCCATTGAGGTAACATTTCTGTACGCCATTGAAAACGAACGGTGTGCCATTGAAAACGAACGGTGTGCCGTAAGGTAACATTTGTAGGTCTTTCAGTCAAACCTCAAATGGGACGTCCATTTAAAAGAATTGAATACAAAATTTAGTTCAGATTATGCTACGCGTTCAAAATTCTTTCAAATTCAGTCCACCCTCATACTGCTCGTTGTGTATATATTTCTGTATAATTCTAAATAACCTGTAACAAGTATTGTACCTCAGCTTCTGGGCAATGACCCCCATTTCCATCAAGTTTTCCTCCTGATTTCCTGATCCTGTGAGCAAATGTTGAGATGTTGCTCAGTGAGAAATATAGTTATTCAAATTATTGTTCTCCGTGTTGTCGCGGCAGGAAGTATTATTCCTCCATGAAGGATATGATGAGGTATAAGAGCCCAAATATATCGCTGATTTACCTTTGAAAATAGCTTTCATCGAAATGAATATTTTGTTAACAATGCTCATCAAAAACGCTCATTTCTTTCTGTATTCAGAATTTTGTATTTCTGTATTCTCCCCGTAGCACGTTACACGCAGTTTAACTGTATTTGACGTAAAATAAATAAATAAATCCTTCGATAAAATACCGAATGTGGCATTTCAATTTACTCCTCCGTGTCACTTAAACAAGATAAGGAAAGTAGAGCGACACAAAAAAACGTTTGTGATGATTTGCAGAAAAAAAGTGACAACAGCTCTTATAATGAAGTATTGACTTCAAGGAGGAAGCATACAACAAATTTCTCCTATTTTGTAGATCTAGGAGTAATGTATTTCATTCAATATATGTTTTCCTTGCAGTAGAGCAAATCGAATCATTGCATATTGTGTGTACTTTAAAGTATACATTTAGTCTCTAGACAACTCAGACTAGAAATTGCCCTAAACATTTTTAATCGAATCCATTATAATTGAATGCGCATGCGTAGAGGCTCTTTGCATTTATATGAGAGCAACACATCGCTTCAGTGGTGCACATGTGGTTGAAATGTCATTAAAATGAACACATTTTGAGCTAAACATGGTCTAATTGATTCAAGGATTTTAATTACGGGTTTGCTAAATAACGCTGGGAATTAAGCGGGTCTCCTCGGGGCTCCAGCGAGAGAGGCGGAACGGCGCTCGCAAACCGGAAAATGGGCAGAAGGGGGGGGGGATGGCGCCGTTGCGGCCGGGGGCGCGGGCGGAGGTCGGCAGTCACAGCTTATTTCGATCACGAGGGATTGTCTCGCTTCGCCGCAGAAACAAGTTGCCTCCGGAAAGAAGTTCTCCGGAGATGCATCACACACTTTTGACGAGTCACGCTTCAACCGACTTCACTGACTTACTCGAGAGTTAGAACAGATTTTCATACAATACAAACATCTATAATTATAACACACAAAATAAGAGTCATTCATCAGTCATAGAATTATTCATCAAAACTACAAAAAAATCCATGTAATAAAAATGCATGTTAGTTTGCAACACATTGCCAAATGACATTAGGAAATAAAAATCGATTCTCAAGATGAAATGACAAGTAAACTGTTTACTCACATGTTTTTAGACAATTAGAGACATTTCATATTGAGTATGAAAAACGAAACTACTATTTCAACAATGACACTAATTAGTTACCATTTGAATTGAATTATTCTAATAGCATAAATATGTCTAAGAAATATTGTAATCATATTCTGGACCAATGACCTTATTCTCGATCATGTTTTACGTCGTTGACCTTGATTCATTGAGCAAATGCTGAGAGTGAGTCTGGCTTGGCTTCTGGTCAGGAAATAGACGTTCACTATCTGCATTCGAGCTCTCCTACTGCGGGGGGAATGGAGACCCTAATTATTCAATAGTAAATCTGAAATAAAATCTGAAGAATGTTTGCCGATGCTAATATTGTCTTTTACTCGAGAAAGAATTTTCCTGTACTCCTAAGTCATGAAACAAGTAAAGTGTTAATTAAAAGAGAATTGGATGAAGTGCAAAGAGCGGCTCTTTTAACTTTAACTCGTGCGTGTAGAACCACCACCACTGCGGCACTGTAGGTCATAGCTAGCGAGTTGCCTCTAGATCCAGCAGCGCAACTTGTAGCTGCTAAGTGTAAGATTCGAAAACGTGAGGCTACTATCTTCCTCGATAAAGAGAAAATTACACTCCATTCGTTACAAGAAAAATAAAGAACACTGTTTCCTATATAATTTCAGTAGTATACGTACCTTTTGCGACTCTCATACGCAACCAATCTTTATAAATGAGGTCTCTAAAGAAAGATAATTTCAAATTAAATAAACAGAGGTTGTCTGGTATCAAGCTTCTATTTCGCTTAAGATCTTTTCGATCGCGTAGCGATCATCGTCAGAGCTGAAAATACATTAAGAGATATAATTATACATTCTACAGATTAATATATAAAAAAGAAGTGTGCAGTTGCGTAAGCAAACTGGATCGGTCGTACCTTGTAGCTGCTGGGCGGAAAACGAAGTTCTGCGAATTTTTGAAACAGTGGCTCGCTTAAGTAGGCAGGGCGGCGGTCGGGCAAGTGTGGGGGCGGGGCAGGGGAGGGCGCGGCCGAAGGGTCGAGAGGCGCGGCCGTTGGGCCTGGTGTGAGGAGGGCGCGGGCGGTCGGAGGTGGGTGGACTTAGGGGTGTACACATTGTGCTAATTTTAGCAGAGGTGACGAAAGTTCAGGGATTTGCTGGTTAAGACTGGTATTATTCTTGTTTTTTTAGGTTGTTGTGAATGTGAAGTGATTCTAATTTTAATCTGTGCCAGTACCTGTTTTCAATTTCTAGGATATGGAAATTAACGAGTTTGTCAAATGTGTGATTGTTTTGATTTAGGTGATCAGCGAAGTGTGAAACTGTGGTGGTATTGTTTTTCCATGCTTGTTCGTGTTCTTTGATCCTTTGTGTGAATTTACGCCCGGTTTGTCCTACGTATACGGCATTGCAGTTGTTGCAAGTGAGGGCATAGACTCCGCATAAAGAAGTAGGAGGAATTGGATATTTAGTGTTGGATAGAGTTTTTTGTAATGTGTGAGTGTTGTGGAAAGTAGCTTTGAGTCCGAATTTATTGAGTGTGGTTGCTATTTTTAGAGAAAGGGGTCCTACATAAGGGATGGTGATGTACGTGGCTGTAGTGTTTTTGTTGATAGGTGTGAGAGTGGTGTGTTTGCGGATGTTGAGTGTGTTCGTTTTTTTGATTATTAATTTGTCAATGATATTACAGTCGTATCCATTCACCCTGGCTATATGTTTTATGGTGTTTATTTCTTTTTTCGTGTTTTCTGGAGACATGGGGATTGACATTAATCGATGTACCATAGCATGGAAGGCTGCGTGTTTGTGCG